>CM076571.1:703141951-703443998 GCA_034641835.2 Pinus albicaulis | reverse complement strand
TATTTTTACCAAATCCACTGCATTCCATTTATCCTTTATCAGTTATAGGCCTGAAAGATCAATAGGAATGATTAAAATCACTTTAAGAATACATGCAATGATTGACTTATTATACTTTTGTGGTTTTGTTGTCATAGTGATTTTTGAGCAAATGTAGCTACAAAATGTAGTCATTCTGTAGCTAGTCGCATATTCCGTAGCGATATTTATGTTTACACAGGTTACAAGTGTCATTTGAGGGAAATACGCATATGGTTAGACTCCATAACTCCCCTGCATCATTCCTTGTCCTCCACGAAGGCTGAGCAAAAATCTGAAAGTGGTTATGCACGTGGACAAAGCCAAAACCAAGAAGCAGACTTCTACAAGGATAAGGACTCTGCAGGTGTCTTCAGCGAAATACGAGTCCTCAACAGGAGTTCTAGTTCGATTTTGATTATAAAAGACACCTATGCCTATTTCTACTCAATGTCAGTTATGTAGTTGCTTATAAAAATAACTCGGTGAACGGAGAAACAGTTAGTTGATGTTTTATTGTTAGTTTTCAAAGACTGTGATACTCTATTTTTGAGCATTTTTCTTCTAATGAAAGAAGTATAACTTTGATGCATGCTCTGAAGCAACTTGAAGGAGTTAAGGATTCGTGTGCCAATCTGATGGTAGAGGGCCCCTACTATCCAAAAGGCTCTCTACATATTTTCTAGATAAGTGACCTTTAACTCTGTTTTTTTCTTAACTTAGGCAGTTTTCAGAGTTTATCCTCTTGCATCATGATTTATGTCATTTACTTACATCGAATATTACAGTCAATCTTCTTCTCATGAGTTGTTCCAATATATCACTAACACGTGAATGAGATATAGCTGTAGTACTTTTGAGTTAATTGCATTTTAGTTCAGTTCTATTCATTGCATTTCAGTCCTGTTAGTTAATTGCATTTCAGTCTTGTTAATTAGATTTAAAAGACCCTCATTATTTTATAAGTTGCTCTTGCTCTCAACTTCTTCTAACACATCACTATCACATGAACAAGAATTAGTTATATCATTTTGAGTTCTTGACTGTTCTGCAATTATGTAAGAGATTCTCATAATTTTACAAACAGCCTATTTCCCAAGTTGTTCCAAGAAATTTCTAACCCTTGAATGAGGCTTAATAGTAACATTTTGAGTTGCAGAATGAGTTAATTCTAGTGTCATAATTTATTTTAGCATAGGGTTCCTTACTACATTGCAGATAATATTTTCTCAAAATGTTCCAACAAATTTCTAACAACGAATAAGATTTCCTCTGTGATGTTTTAAGTTGTTGTTTACTAAAGAGAACCTCATTACATCAAACTAATCATTTTCTCAGTTTGTTCCAACATACCTCTAATGAAATGAATTGGACTAAGTTTATTGTTATGAGTTATTTTTCTTATCAGCTTTACAATCTGTGGATTAGCATTCTCTGTTCTTGATACCATTCATAGTTTAGAGTAAATTTTATTTTGTTTTAGTGTGATCAGTAACTTCTCTTTGCCAGCGATTTAGTTCTTTTCCCCTTAGCATAAAAACACAAAACCAAAAACACTAGAAAAAAACTAAGCACAACGAAGTAGGAAGAAGATACCTAGGCACATATGGTGCACTTCACTTCAACAGTTTACTAGCCCTGGTTGACAATTTATGATATCAATTTAGGCACACTAAGTTGAGTAGACACTTTGGCGCCGTTACCGGGGAAGTGTAACTAGGTAGCCTTATTTCTTACCTCCCAAAAACAATGATATTCATAGAGAAAGAGACTCAAGAGGTAGATTTATAAGAAGCAGAAGCTTGATTCCTAAAACACCACTTGTTCCACCAAGACCAAGAGGCAGCACACCTCCAACTCAAACCTACATTCCATAATATAATAGTCAGAGACTTCCAGAAGACTTAAGATCAGATATTCCATCAGAGAGACCTTCCACTTCATCCATTGAACCTGTCTTAGAAGAAGATTCAAGGACCCCTGCTGGAGACATAAACTTTTTCACTTCCACAGAAGAATCAACCATTGCAAAAGAAGGGGGAGGAGGAGTCTTTAATGGAGAACATACACTATTTGGAGGAGGTAGAGGTAGAGGTAGAGGAGAAGGAGTTAGAGGTGCAGAAGGAGAAGGAGGTAGAGGTGAAGAAAGCGACAGAGGAAGAGGTAGAAGGGAAATGGGAAGCTCTTTTGGGTTTCCTATAGTAGATGAAGAAACCAATGCAACTATGAAAAATATTTCACCCTCTGTCCTTCCAAACTTTTATGGACTCAAAACTGAAGATCCTGAAACCTTCCTATTTGAATTTGAAGTCCTATGTAGAACCTATGATTACTTACAAGATGCCCAAAAACTTAAACTATTTCCTTCAACATTGAAAGGAGCAGCATTAAAATGGTTATAGGTTTAAGTAAGCAGTTCTAAAGGGACATGGAAGACATAGAGCATGCATTTCTCAAAGAAAATGCTTGGATTCTTGTATGCTAACCAGTCATTATGAGGTAAAATGCTACAAAGAGGATGAGAATTTGAAAGATTTGTTGGAAAAGGTTTAACATAACAACAAAGAGGTAAAAATAGGAAAACTTATACTAAGATACTTTAGCTCTTGACAGATAATTAAAGGGATGAATTGCTAGATACTCCTTAATGAGTGGAAAAGGGATATATCTCTGAACAAATTATGCACAGTGGTTGAATTATGTGTATCAAACTTTAAAAATCTAAAAGAAGCTGTAAAAGGACCAAAGTGCTTGCTCTTATATGAGGAAAGTAAGTATACGGGAATGAGTAAGTAAATTTTATAAATAGGACATATGCTCGATGAATTCAAATTTGACATTTTAGGGAGTCTTAGTGAACAAATAGACACCCTTAAGTTACAAAACAAGCAAAAAGTTGAATCTGATGCCTTAGCAATCTTTTGTCCCAAATGTAGAAAGAAGCATGCCTTGATAGAGTGCCCTTTTGATGCAAAAATAATAGAGACTTGTGTAATTTGTTCAAGAAAACATGAGACCAAGAGTTTTCCTTCACTTCCTGGTCTTAAAGTTGTCTTTCAAGAAGAAACCCCTACAAATTCCACAGAATCTCTCAATTTTGTCTCTAGGAGGCCTTGGCAAGGACCTCAAACACAAGGATTCCATGATCAGCTGTATAATCAATCCCCACCAAATTGGAATTCTTGGTAGCAACCTTGGCCCCAATTCCAAACTCAATCTCAAACTTGGGCACAAGGAGCACAAAATTCCTATGGAAGATATCCTCAGTATTATCAATATCCACCATCTTATCCACCATATCCAAATTTCCCTCCTCAACAAAATCCTCAACAAAATCCACAACATCAAAATCTACCACTTCCATTATCATTTCCTCAGAAATAAAATCAGTTACCTGCCCAACCCATACCAAACCCCAACAATAAAAATCCTCAGAACACATACATGATAGAAGGCCAACAGTTTCCAACCTATTTGATTACTCCTTTAGACCTTAATGATGTTCAACTTAGGTCTGGAAGAATACTTGAAAAGAAGAAACCTTTTGTAATCATACAAGAGAAAAACAATTCTGAGGAAGATTCTCTACAGGTAAATAAAAGTATTGAAGAGAACACATCTTTTCAAGACCCAAACATTGAAAAATCAAAACAAAAAGAACCAATAATTTCAACTCCTATATTAGAGCAGCCATCAACATCCACCTCTACACCTCCCTTTCCAGAAATATTACAAATTGATAGGGGTGTAGAAAAACAAATTATGGTGCCTAATTATGATTTCCTAGATGAGCTGAGAAATGTTTGTATTAAGATCCCATTATTACAAGCCATCAAGGAAATTCCAATTTTAGCAAAAACAATAAAGGAGTTGAGCATGAAAAAAATAGGAAAAAGAATCAAAGAGACAAAGAAAATTCAACTGGCAGGAAAAATAGCAGATATCATGATGGGTAAGATTGCCATTCCAAAGTATCTAGACCCAGGAAATCTAGTTGTTAAAATACACATCAATGGAACTAAGATCCAAAACACACTTATTGATTTAGAAGCAGCAATCAATATCATGAGTAGACAAATCATGGATAAACTAAAACTTCCTAATATTCTTTTTACACCCACATTATTACAATTAGAAGACAGATCTGTAATTAAACCTTATGGGGTAATAGAAGACATTCCAGTGTCCTTATATTCTTGGGAGTATCCTATGGATTTTATGATCCTAACTCCTAAAAATAATCTAGGAGGACATCCTATTATATTAGGAAGACCTTGGTTAGCTACAACTGATGCTTTCATTAGCTGTAGATCCGGTGATAAGTACATCTCTGATGGTAGTTCAACCAATAAATTTACCTTGTATCCTCCAGCAAAAGAAATTACAGAATTAGATGATACTCAATGGATTGAGGATGAAGAAGACATACAACCTCTCTTCACAATTTCAGAAATTAGTGAAGATAGCCAGATTCTAAATACCTTAGAAAATTTTGAATCCTCTTCAGAATACAAACATGAACAATTTCAAGAAGAATCCAACATTGAGTTTTTATCATCAAGACAGATGTCTCTTTACTCCATGGATAAATTTGGCAGCTCTACAATTGAGATATTTCCAGGTAAAACTTTAAACATAAACAAGAACCTAGAAAAATCTCAACAAGAAAAGCTAGTCAAAATATTACAAAGACATTCTTCTGCATATGCATGGGAGTACACTGATATGAAAGGGATAAACCCTAAGACTTGTACTCATCATATCTACATAGAGGAAAATTGTAAACCAATCAGACAACCTCAGAGATGGATGAATCCAAATATTAGGGAGATTGTTAAAGAAGAATTGGAGAAATTGTTAAATGTCAACTTTATCTATCCCATTTCAGATAGTCAGTGGGTTTCTCCTTTGGTAATTGTGCCAAAGAAAAATGGTAAATGGAGGGTATGTATTGACTACCGGGAATTAAACAAAGCTACTCTTAAAGATAATTTTCCCCTACCTTTCATAGATCAGGTGTTAGATACATTAGCTAGCAAAAAGTACTTCTCAATTTTAGATGGGTTTAGTGGTTATAATCAAATTCAAGTAGCACTTGAAGATCAAGACAAAACCACATTTACCTGTACCTGGGGTACCTATGCTTACCGAGTATTGCCATTTGGACTATGCAATGCACCTGCAACATTTCAAAGGGCAGTACTAGGAATCTTTTCAGATCTAATAAATGATTGTGTAGAGGTATATATGGATGATTTCACAGTCTATGGAAACACATTTGAAGAAACCTTAGCAAACTTGGAAAATGTTTTAAAGAGATGTAAAGAAGCAAATATTTCACTAAGTCATGAGAAGTGTTTTGTGATGTTTACTGAAGGGATTGTTTTGGGGCATCACATTTTAGGGGATGGGATTAGAGTTGATGAGTCAAAAGTTGAAGTCATCTCTAACTTATTTGTTCCAAGTTGTCAAAAATATGTTAGGAGATTTCTAGGATTTACAGGGTATTACAGAAGATTTATAGAAAACTTCACCAAGATAGCATCTCCACTTTTCAAATTACTCACCAAGGACTGTGAATTCAAGTGGAATCCTGATTGCCAGTTAGCGTTTGAGACCCTAAAAACAAAAATCTCTGAAGCACCTATTTTAAGGGGATCTAACTGGAAATTACTTTTTCATATTTCAACAAATGCCTCAGATACATCTTTAGGAGCTGTATTCGGACAAAAAGACCTGATTCCTTATGCCATCTACTATACAAGTAAAAATTTGACTCCTTCGGAGTTAAATTATACTGTAACTGAAAAAGAGTTCTTAGTTGTTTTTCATGCCGTAAATAAATTCAGACACTATATAACAGGCTATGAAACTTTTGTTCACACAGATCACTCTGCAATTAAATATCTAATGAACAAATCAATTACTAATGGAAGAGTCATAAGATGGTTATTGCTTTTACAGGAATTCAACATCACCATTCTAGATAGGCCTGGGAAACAAAATATAGTAGTTGATTTCCTATCTAGACTCTAAAACATTAAAGACAATACTCCAGTTGAAGATCAATTCCCTGATGAATATATTTTTGCAATTTCTACTCAAACTCCTTGGTTTGCTGATATTGCTAATTATCTAGTTTCAGGGAAATTTCCTTCAATAATGAATGCAAGAGACAAAAGAAATATCATTTATGACAGTGCAAAATATTCATGGGTTGCTAATGAATTATACAAAACAGGTCTAGACTTTATCATTAGGAGATGTGTTCGAGAAGATGAGATGCATGAGATCCTCAAGGCATGTCATGATGAACCTTGTGGTGGACACTTTGCTGATAAGAGGACAGCTTATAAGATCCTTCATTTAGGATACAATTGGCCATCTGATCCAAATGGAAAATGGCATCAACCCATGGTATTCATCTACCCATGTTATCCATCCACCCATGGAATTTACCCATGGTATTGTAAATGACATCAACCCATGGTATTCATCCACACATGGGATTTACCCATGGTATTGTAAGTGGTATCTACCCATGGTATTGGCCTATGGTATCTACACATGGTATTGTAACTCAAAAAAGGCTATAAATAACAAGCCTCAGTTTATTACAATAGAGAATAACTGTAAAAGCGAGATTGTCTGCCACAATGTAGCTTCTACAGTTATTCTCTGTTTTAATAAACTGAGGCTTGTTATTTATAGCCTTTTTTGAGTTACAATACCATGTGTAGATACCATAGGCCAATACCATGGGTAGATACCATTTACAATACCATGGGTAAATCCAATGTGTGGATGAATACCATGGGTGGATACATACCATGGGTCACTTACAATACCATGGGCAAATAAATATCATGGATGGATGAATACCATGGGTTGATGTCATTTACAATAGCATGGGTAAATTCCATGGGTGGATGGATAACATGGGTAGATGAATACCATGGGTTGATGCCATTTTCCATTCGGATCACCATCCCTGTTTAAAGATGCTAAAGAGTATGTCAAAAGGTGTGACAGCTACCAAAGGGTAGGGAAACCTTCTCCTAGAGGTGAGATGCCATTACAACCTCAGGTACATATTGAACCTTTTGAGAAATGGGCTTTAGATTTTGTAGGACCTATTAGTCCTCCATCAAGACAAAAGAAATATATATTAGTTTACACTGATTATGTTACCAAATGGGTAGAGGCCAAGCCATTACTTTCTGCTACTGAAACATCTGTAGTTAATTTTCCTTTTGAGGATATTTTTACTCGTTTTGGTGTCCCAAGAGAAATTGTTACAGATCAAGGAGCTCAATTCACATCAAGGCAGTGGAAAAAATGGTGGAGAGGTACAAAATCAGACACAGAAAATATACTCCCTATCATCCACAAGCAAATGCCAAAGTGGAATCTACTAATAAGGTCATTGAAGGGATCCTACCAAAGACTGTTCATTTACATAGAAGAGATTGGGCAGACAGGCTTCCTGAAGCCTTGTGGGCCTATAGAACTACATGGAGAAGCACAACAGGTCATACCCCTTATGAACTTGTTTATGGAAAACAAGTCTTGTTTCCCATACAGTTTCAGATTCAAACTTTTAAAATGGCAGTCCAGCTAGGACTTGATCTAACAGAAGCACAAAAGCACAGATTGGAGCAGATTAATGAATTGGATGAGATCAGACAGGACGTAGTCCAGAGAACAAATATAGTCCAACAACAAAGGACTAGATGGCATTATAAGTAAATTAAGGAAAAGAAATTCAAAGAAGGTGACTGGGCCCTCTTGTTTGATTCAAAGTTCAAATATTTTCAAGGTAAATTCCAAACACATTGGCTTGGGCCATATGAAATTGTGAAATTTTTTGACAATGGAGCAATAAAAATCGGGACAATAGATGAAGATAAGGTGACTTTTCTTGTAATGGTCATAGATTGAAACTGTATCATAAGCCACTTTCAAGAGAAGAATTTGTCAAGAGATTCCAAGAGAACAGTGATGTGAAGTTAATGAAGAATAATCCTTCTTCTTCATCAACTTAATTGGATTTTCTGAAATCGGATGCTAAAAAAAAAAAAAAAAAAAAAAAGTATAAACATGAAAACTAATCATTGATTAGCATGTTTATACAGAAAAGATAAGGTGAAAATCAGAATCCTTCTAACACTTTAGCTTTTCAAAATTGTTCTTTTCCTGCAAACAAGTATCATAAAATCATAAGTGCAGGCTCACTTTACATATCACATTCCACTTATGATCCATTTCATTCCTCCATATCTCATTTCATCCATACTTCATTTACTCCATTCATCCATACTTCATTCACTCCATTTCATGATCCATCTCATTTCATTTCAGATTTTCAAAATTGGTCTTCTTTTGCAATTGAGTATTACAAATCATAAGTTGTAGGCCCACTTTTCATATTTCGTTCCACTCCACATTTATGATCCATTTCATTCCATCATATTTCACTTCATTCATGCTTCATTCCACTATATTTCATGATCCACTTTATTTCGTTTCATACTTCATTCCATCCATATTTCAAATCATTTCATTCCATGTCTCAAAGCTTTTACAGGTACATTCTGCAGCCAGATATTCTGCAGCCAACCATTCAGTAGCCACTTGTTCAGCAGCAAATTGATCCTACAAACCTACCTCAGCAAGCAAAATCAAAAGGATTATGGAGTCTGAAAGATCAACAAATTTCAAAGTAAAAACAAAGCATATTAAAACAACAAAATATCAAAAGAAGGGCTAAGGTAAAATTGTGTGAAATTATTATGATAGCAAATTATGAAAGATATAGTATGGTTAAGTCATATGTATGTTTCATAAAGCTATTTTGATTATTCATATTGATCAAGCCTATCATAAAATCCTTGAACAAATCCCTTCCATTCCGCTCCATATCAAATCATCATTTATTAAAAGTTAACGGTCAGTACTTGAAGTGACCTATTAGGTCACGTCACTAACCCGAAACATTCATTGATGATTTTGAAATCCTCATGAGATTTCTCCACGGTCTTTTACTCCATGACAACTCTCAAACTCAATCATTCTTATGATTTACCCTCACCGTTTTTCACTCATCCCATATCCACTTAATGCCATTTTCCCGTAGCCAATTCCTGTCTACAGAAATAGAGAAGTCATATTTAGGGTGAGACAACCCTCTACAACCATTTTTGCCTCAAATAGGAGAGCAGTAACAGAGCAGTAAATTGAAGTTGAGGAAAAGAAGCCATGGGAATTATTGTAAGGTCCGAGCTAGTCGGAACTAAATATCTAGAAGGTTACCCACAGATTAAAGAGATGTTACAGCAGGTTGGATGGCTAAATTTTTTGGATAAGTTCAATGGATTTTACAAGGAGGTCACCAAGTCATTTTCCCGGTCATTCAACGGGTCATAATTTGAAATAGGTGATTTCAAGTTCATTATCATAGAATCCTTCATAACAGAAGCAACATAATTTCCAAGGCAAGGTGAACGATGGTTTAAAAACAAATAATTTCACAATGAAGCATGGAGACAGATGCTAAAAACACCAGGTATGGACATTTCAGTTTTCAAGAAAGACATTCCTAGTTCAGCCTTGAAAAATAAATGGCGAAATATGTTGCTAATTCTAAAAAAGTTTATAACTTGTGAGGAGAGATTTGGCACCCTATGTGTTTATCACATTAGAATTATGATGAATTTCCTAGATGAAGAGATAAATTTACCCTTTTTCTTGCTCAATAGCCTAAAGAGGATGGTTTCTAATGTCCAAAAAAGGATTCAGTTCTTAGAAACCACCTTATATCATTATGGCCTAGTTAAAATTCTAATTGAGCATCATTTGAAGAAGATAGGAGACAGTTGGGACGAGTTCCTCTTGAGAAATCATTTTGAAGAACCTAAAGAAACTTTGTCTGAAGGGAAACTTGTAAGAAGAAGCAGGAGGGGGAAAGTTGCCAAATCTGTTGAAATTAAAACTGATAAATCAATACAAGAAGACAGTGAGGAGATTATCTCTGAAAAATTGGCCAAAATCAAGAAACAGCTTAAAAAGGAAAAGATAATAAGAAAGGATGCTAAGGAGAGCAGTGAGGGACCATCTAAACTGAGAAGAAGTCATAGGCTTAAAGGCATATTGAAGAAGACAGGAGTTAAGCAAACATGAATCATAGATATTGAAGATGAAGAGACACCAATTGACAGATATCCTAAGTACCAGTACGAAGAAGATCCTGATAGAGGAACTCCGGAGGTAGATCCAGCCCAACAACAGATCTATAATTATGTTGAATCATTAGAAAAAAGAGCCTCAACAAACAGGGAAAGAATTCCTAGCCCACAAGAATCTTCAATTGAAGTGCTGAAAAGAGACAAATATGAATTGGAAGTACTGAATAGGCATATAAAAAATGAAAATGAAATTTTAAGAGAACAAGTCAAATTGAAAAGTGACATGAACACAACTTTATCTTTGCAAATGGAAAAATTGTACAAGGCTAGTGAGAAACTGAAGAAGAAAAACAAGAAATTGAACAGGGCACTTATAAATCTGAGGTTCAAATTAGTCATAAGGAAGCCTAGGATGCCACTGAACACCAATAAAAGCAGAAAAAGGAAGCTAGATGTCCTAGCTAAAGTTTCAAAATACATGGATTGATTGCATGAGGACATGCAAAAGTTTTGCAGTGGGGGTATGTTGAGCCCTAAAAATGTCTTTTATTTTTACCAAATCCACTGCGTTCCATTTATCCTTTATCAGTTATAGGCCTAAAAGATCAATAGGAATGATTCAAATCACTTTAAGAATACATGCAATGACTGACTTATTATACTTTTGTGGTTTTTTTGTCTTAGTGATTTTTGAGCAGACTTAGCTACAGAATGTAGTCATTCTATAGCTAGTCGCATATTTCGTAGCCATCTTTATGTTTACATAGGTTACATGTGTCATTTAAGGGAAAGACGCATATGGTTAGACTCCAGAACTCCCCTGCATCATTGCTTGTTCTCCACGAAGGCTGAGCAAAAATCTGAAGGTGATTATGCATGTGGACAAAGCCAAAACCAAGAAGCAGACTTCTACAAGGATAAGGACTCTGTAGGTGTCTTCAGCAAAATACGAGTCCTCAAAAAAAGTTCTAGTTCGATTTTGATTATAAAAGACACCTATGCCTATTTCTACTCAATTTCAGTTATGTAGTTGCTTATAAAAATAACTCGGTGAACCGAGAAATAGTTAGTTGATGTTTTGTTGTTAGTTTTCAAAGATTGTGATACTCTGTTTCTGAGCATTTTTCTTCTAATGAAAGAAGTATAACTTTGGTGCATGATCTGAAGCAACTTTAAGGAGTTAAGGATTCGTGTGCCAATCTGATGGTAGAGGGCCCCTACTATCTGAAAGGCTTTGTGCATATTTTCTAGATAAGTGACCTTTAACTCTGTTTTGTTCTTAAATTAGGCAGTTTCTGAGTTTATCCTCTTGCATCATGCTTTATGTCATTTAATTACATCGAATATTATAGTCAATCTTGTTCTCATGAGTTGTTCCAATATATCACTAACACGTGAATGAGATATAGCTGTAGTACTTTTGAGTTAATTGCATTTTAGTTCAGTTCTGTTCATTTCATTTCAATCCTGTTAGTTAATTGCATTTTAGTCTTGTTAATTAGATTTAAAAGACCCTCATTATTTTATAAGTTGTTCTTGTTCTCAACTTCTTCTAACACATCACTATCACATGAAAAAGAATTAATTATATCATTTTGAGTTCTTGACTGTTCTGCAATTATGTAAGAGATTCTCATAATTTTACAAACATCCTTTTTTCCAAGTTGTTCCAAGAAATCTCTAACCCTTGAATGAGGCTTAATAGTAACATTTTGAGTTGCAGAATGAGTTAATTCTAGTGTCATAAGTTATTTTAGCATAGGGTTCCTTACTACATTGCAGATAATATTTTCTCAAAATGTTCCAACAAATTTCTAACAACGAATAAGATTTTCTCTGTGATGTTTTAAGTTGTTGTTTACTAAAGAGAACCTCATTACATCAAACTAATCCTTTTCTCAGTTTGTTCCAACATACCTCTAATGAAATGAATTGGACTAAGTTTAATGTTATGAGTTATTTTTCTTATCAGCTTTACATTCTATGGATTAGCATTTTCTGTTCTTGGTACCATTCATAGTTTAGAGTAAATTTTATTCTGTTTTAGTGTGATCAGTAACTTCTCTTTGCCAGCAATTTAATTCTTTTCCCCTTAGCATAAAAACACAAAACTAGAAACACTAGAAAAACACTAAGAACAATGAAGTAGGAAGAAGATACCTAGGCACATATGGTGCACTTCACTTCAACAGTTTACTAGCCCTGGTTGACAATTTATGATATCAATTTAGGCACACTAAGTTGAGTAGACAAGAGGATAACCATTAAACTTGGTTTTTGGTTGAAGGACAAGGAAATATATAGGATACTCCCAAGAGTCAATGGTAACCATGACATCCTCAACAATTCCTTCCGGGGTTATTGTGGACTGATCTGCAAGTTGCAGAACTGTTGTGGTTTTCATCAAAGTCCCTTGGAGATTAAGTTTCAAAATAGTTTCCTTGGTCATGACATTTATGGAAGGCCCTAGATCAATCAGAATGTTGGGGACTATGACACCATTTACATGCACATAAAAAACTAGACTACCATGGTCCAAGTACTTTGGAAATATCACCCTTCCCAGCATTAGGTCAGACAGTTGTCCTACCACATTGATGGTGGGGGTATCTCTCTTCCTTCTCCCAGGTTTCTTGAAGCAATTTTATTTGATGAGCCTATTGTAGATTGGGATATCCTTAATGGCATGGAGAAGTGGTATCTTTACACACAAAATTTCCAATTCTCCTAGGAGTTCAGTCTCCTCTAAGGTGTGTTGACTAGGGTGGATCAAGCGCTCAAGAAAAGGAGGTGGTTGGGTCTAAGTGTTACCTTCTTCCTTTTCCTCCTCAACCTCTACAGGTGGAGATGGAGGATGGTTGTCTGGGAGTACTCTTCCTGACCTGAGATTAACCTCTTGTATCTCCACAACATAAGCTGGATAGGATGTTTCTCCACTGGGAGCCTATTGTGCCGGTCTGTTGTTCGGGTTCGGATTGGGTTGTGCAGGTATTTGGGGTAGCCTAGGTGGAGCAGCATGAGTAAGCTGAGGTTGAGGTTGGGGTGGAGGCATTAGAGCAGGTGGCCGATTTTTTTGAGGCCTCCACCCTTGGGATGGATTGTTCCACTAAGGTTATTGTGGAACATACTGCTAGAAAGGTTGGTTTGCTGGCTAAGGATGATATGAAGGGTTGTAAGGCCAATTAGGAGGTGCAGATTGGGATGGAGGAGTGGGGGTGTACCAAGATTGCATGGATGCACTCTGATTTTTGTGATAGTGAGAGTAAGGTGCACCTTGCATGCCTTGTTGATATGGCTGACGGCCTTGAGGCCTTCTCTGGTTGATGAAACAGAGCTCCTCTGGCATTGCTTCCCCACCTTGATATACAACCTTAAGTCTAGGTAAGGAGGGACACTTGTCGGTGGCATGATTCTCTTCACAAACTAAGATAACCTCTATGACATTCAGTGGACATTCATTTCTTGGGTGCTTCTAGGTACATCTAGGACAAAATATGGCTAGGGCTCTCTCTACTTCCTCTTGCTTCCTTTTGACCTACATTGTGTCCATTTGCAAAGAAAACGTGTGCAACATGTCACTCTTGAAGTCCTCTAGCATGTTTCCAATCTCATGTTTGATGGAGGTGGAAGAGGAAGGGGTATTGGATGTACTCTAGCTAGCTCTGCCCTTCTTCCTAAATTCCCTAGAATGGTTCCAGAAGACATTTTTGATTATTTCATAAGGCAGTTGGTAGATACCTCCTCCTGATAGCATATTCAAGGTTTCTATCATCTCTTCTCTAATCCCTCAAAGAAGTACAAGTTTAAGTGATGCAAGATCAAGAGTACAGTTGGCTCTCTTCTAGTTTAATTGAAACCTCTCTTAAGAGTCCTCTAGGGATTGATCACACCCTAGATTCATCCTAAATATCTCATCCTACAACAGTCTTTGTACTTGTTTTTGAAGGTCTCTTCCATCTGTGCCCAAGTAGTTATTTTGTCCCCAGGCAGACCCATGAACCAACGCAAGACTACATCCTTGAAGGTGGATGGGAATAGCTTCAACTTCTAATCATCAGTGGTGTAGTCATAAGTCCTACAAACAACAACAAATTCAAACATGAATGTGTCAGGGTCCTCAGAGGTAATTCCATGGAAGTGTGGAAGAGCTGAGGGGCTAATGTTTTTCATCTTAATTTCCCCATCTGCCTCTCTTATGGGAAAGGATCTATGGATCCCATCCATGGCTAAGATAGGTGAAGCAGGTCCCTCAATTGAAACAAGGTCTTCTTCTTCTTCCCAAATAGGATACTCAAAGTATTCAGAAGGCTCTCCTATAGGGGGTTAAATCTCATTGCCACTGAAGAAGAGTGAAGGATGGCTAGGAGGTGATGTGGGGATTTTAGGTAAGATTTCTCTTTGATTATTCCTAGCCCTATGAGGCATGTAATTAGAGCTATTTTTAATTTTTTCAATATTTCTGAAATGACATGAAAATAAAATAAAGCAGAAAAGAATGCTAAAAATAGAATCAAAGCATATATTAGACACCTTCCCGGCAACGGTGCCAAAAAGTGGTGAGCCCTGGTATTGCACCAAGAGTGCTGCAACTCCAAGAGGCTACCCTAATTTACTTTATCAACCTAGGGTTTGTACAAACTTGGAGGTGAAAGTGCTATATACACAACAGATGCATTCTTCTCATGTCATCCTCTTCTACTTTACGAAAGGGTGCTATTTCTTAAATTGTGATAAGGATTGGAAAGTAAATTGTTGGAAGGAAATGACAGAAAGGAAACTAAACTAAATTGCTCGAAACGAATGATAGGAATGAAACTAATTGAATCTGCATAAAAGGAAATGACGGAAAATAAACTAAACTATATTGCTGAAAATAAACGACAAGAATGAAACTAATTTAATTTGCAGGAAATAAATGACAGAAAGGAAAGTAATTCTAAACCACACTTAACTTGGCCAAACAACTAAATGCACTCTATATATCCTATGGTCTATATACTATGCTTCTACCCATGCAACTAAGCTATCCATGACTTAATCCTAATTGAAAAAGTGTTGATTTTGTAGCTTGGAGGAAAGAAAAGGGCCAAAGAGGCTAATGGAGGTCTTAACACATGAAACAGAGCTTAGAAGTGGAAAGCGAGGGTTTAAACCTTATAAAACGTTATAATATGGCGCAAATATGATTTGGAGAGGAATAATTTTAAATATGCGATGGAGGAAAAAGTTGTAATATGCGATATTGCAATCGCAATATCGCAAAATTAAAGGGATAACGAAAGTGTTGTTTGGGAGCGTGAGCGAAGTACGAAATGCGATGTTGAATGAAATCTGAAATGCGATTGCGATGTTGTGGTGTGATTGCATTATTTAAAAATCGGGGTTTAGGGGCGGAAGGTAGTAATTGAGGTGTGGGGCTGAAATGCGATAATGTGAAATGCAAGAATTGCGATAAGGCTAGAATTGCGAAATGTGAAATGTGATTATTGCAAAATGTGAAAAGGAAATCAGTCAGATGATGTGGCGGTAGGACAGGTGGAAGAGCACTTTAATAATATCGTAATTTGCAGAAAGGAGCGATAAGTGTTAACGAAGGCCAACAGGAATTGTGAATTGTGATAAAGTGACGGGCTTTTCAGGAAAAGGCGGAGTAAGGTTCTTTCAAAGGTTTTTGACATAGAAATGAGAAGCGAAGGAGAAAGGAGGGAAAAAGGAATATTGCAATCAGGGTCTGGAAGTGGAAGCTGTTAACAAGGACCAAATGGGAAATGTGATTGCGAAAAGGAGAGATGGTAAGTCCAAAGGGAAAAAATGTGGTTTTTATTGTTTTTTACTGTTTTTGATAAAAGATCAACAAAGGGAAGTAGAAAGGGATATTTCATCCGGGCTTGGAATGAGAGAGAGTTAACAAATATCACAAGCAATTTGCGATTTATGATGGAGCGGGGTATGGCGGGCGGGAGTTTCGAGGAGAAAGGGAGGAGGTCTAATTCTAATGCTTTTCAAGAATTTTGGGAATGAAAAGGGGCCATGGATGCAAATAAGAGAAAAAATGAGGGAAATGGAGGCACAAAAGTAGTGCTCAAGTGTGAAAACAGAGCTGGAAAATGAAGCGGTATGGCTTGATGATCTTCCTGGTGATTTTGATGCTTATTCTCACAAAAAAAGCTACGGATTCATGTACAAAAATAGAGGAAAAGCGTGACAAAATAGTGAAAAAAAAGCATTTTTTGGTCCTGTGGGAAGGTTTTCTCTCCTTGAGTTCTATTCACAGAGATGAGAAGGGGGTCTTGATACACATCTTTTCTTGGTTTTTATCCTATATTCTATCACTCACAAGCAAATGAAAAACTACAACAGCACACTGAAAGAAAAATCTCAGCAGCGATGAAACTATGATAAGTAGAACTAATTGAATGACAGAAAGAAAAGTGGCTTAATGACAAAAAGGAAAAGATAGTAACAACAGGGAAGCTTAGGCACATGGATTGGGCCCTAATCCACGAGCCTAGCTCTCTAAAACTTAAATCAGTTGAATGAAATCATTCTGTTCATTTCATAAAAGAATAACCTCATACATCTTTGAAAGTTTGATCACTGAGTAAAATAATAAAAATCTCAATAGCTTGCAACAAAGTTTCAACTAGAATCGACTAACTCTCCCTAGCTCTAGCTCTGCTCTATTTATTCTACAGGGAAGCTACCAAAAACTCCCTATAAATAGTAATTGATTCCACTTCACTCCAAGTAAACAAATATTGATTGCACTCCTCTTTGAGTTGCTTGGCTACCTCTGGAATTCGAATTGCTGGAGAGAATCCTTGGGGATCCTTTGGCTACCTTTGGAATTCAAATTGTTAGAGAGAAACTTTGGGATGTATAAATTATATAACTGATATGTTATATGTCTAATATTCCCCTGATCATACACTATTTGACTTCATGCACAATACAGAATCTATTCCACCATTGATCATCATATGCGGAAATTAAATCAATTGCATGCACACATTAAAACCATAAAAATTCACACACATTATCACAGTGATTTACAGGAAAGCCTGAAGCTAAAAACCCCAACTATCTGTATATAATATATGTCATAGAGATCATGTAACAATCCTCATACAAAGCTTCTCACAAGCTCTTAGTACAATCCAATTGCTACACACTAATCAGGTCCTATCTAGCAAATCCATGCACCGATCTTTGCCACCTACTAGCCTGCCTCTACTCCGCAATCCCTGCTGAAGAATGGCTTTGAATGAACTCAAATTGGTCCAACCTTTCTCACTCAATCCTCATTGGCATATCCATCAATGTTTGGTGCAAAATCATGCAACATTATAGTCACAACTGATAGTCTACTTGCCCTTTCACCTATCTCTCCACTGGTCTCCACTGAAACTGTCCATGCACTGTATTTAACTAATGTATTCTTCAGTTGATTAATGAGTTAATATTTATTGAATTAATTATTAATTAATTCACACCACTCTCACTAATGTATCAATCGGTTAGACTAGATACAACTAGCTCAACTGTGTCTAACTGAGTTAAACTGAACACAACTCCAACAATTACCTCAATAACTCCACCAAACTCTGTGACATGAGTTCTAACTGAAGTCTCCATGCAATAGCTCCACTTAACCCTTAGGAATAGCGTAATTCCTTCTGTCAGCTCCTATGCCACATCTGTGCACTTAACTGAAGTGCTCCAAGAGAATAAGTTAATGTTTATAGTCCAAATATTATTAAGAGCTAATAATATTCAACATATCTATTTTTAGACTAGAAATCTAAAAATAGATTCTGCCCAATATGTCTAAAAATAGAAGTCCATCTATTTTTTCCAACTTGACCAACCATCCACAAATAGCATCCTGCAACTCATAGAATATGATTGACATGTCTAAAAATAGACATAGTCTAAAAATATACTTGCCCCAAAATAGCCTGCGAGCCCAATTAGTGAAGGCAACTCTTTTCACTAAGCTCATCATCTTTTTGCAATCTCAACACTCCCTCTCAACAAGATAGGGATTATCTGACACCTCGATCCTGCCTCTATCGTATTCTAATTTTCTCCTGGTGAGTGCCTTCGTCAAGATATCAGCATCCTGATCCTCCGTAGGAATGTAAGAAAGTAACATGATCTTCCACTGCACACAATCTCTGATATGATGATACCGGATGTCAATGTGTTTAGATCTATCATGAAATACTGGATTAACCAAGAGTTTGATGCAACTCTGATTATCACAATATATCACAGTAGGATCTAAGTGTGAACCGAACAACTCGACCAGGATCTTCCTCATCCATAAAGCCTCGCATGCAGCCAAAATTGTTGCCATGTACTCGGCCTCCACTGAACTAAGTGCCACGGATCTCTGTTTCCTGTTGTACCAAGAAACTGTTGTAGACCCGATGCTGAAAATCCCTCCAGATGTGCTCTTTCTGTCTGTTGGGCTCCCTTCCCAATCTTCATTCGTGAAGCCATGCAGCTTCACCTCATCCGACTGTCTGTACCATAATCCATATCCCGATGTGTCTCTGATATATATCAATACATGCTTCCCCGCCTTCCAAAAGAGCTTGGTAGGCTTAACCATAGCTTGTGAAAGCTGGTTAACTACATAGCATATGTCCAGTCGTGTATTGACTAGATACATGAGTGAACCAACTGTCGATAAACAGTGGCATCCACTACCTCTGTTGATGTAGCATCCTCTTTCCTCCAACCACTAGGAAGAGGAGTGTCGATAGGCTTGCAACCTTGCATGTTGAACTTCTCCAGTATCTCTCGGGCATACTTGCCTTGAGACATAAACAATCCATCACTGCGCTGCCAATTTTCCAATCCCAGGAAATAATGAAGGAGGCCCAAGTCCTTCATCTCAAACTCCTTTACAAGATCAGCCTTGCATGAGAGTATCAACTGTTCATCACCCATCAAAATCAAATCATCTACATAAAGTAAAATGATCAGAAACTTACCCTCCACCACAATCTGGTATAGTTTTGGATCCGCCTCACTCTTGGTGAATCCAAGATTGGTGAAATAACTGTCTATCTGTGTGTGCCAAGCACAAGGTGCTTGTTTCAACCCATACAATGCTCTTTTTAGCCTACACACATGAAACTCGCTGCTGAAGATCTCGAAACCTTTAGGCTGCTCTATGTACACTTCCTCCTCAATCACTCCATTGAGGAACGCAGTCTTCACATCCATCTGATGAATGTGCCAACCCATCTGCACTGAGAAAGCCAAGATGCTCTGTATGGAAGAATACCTTGTGACAGGTGAAAAGGTTTCTTCATAGTTGATCCCCTCGATCTGTGAGAAGCCCCGGGCAACAAATATTTCCTTGTACTTCTCGACGCTCCTGTCAGCAGCTTGCTTCACTTTGTAGATCCATCTCGAACCTACCACTGATTTCCCTTCCGGCCTTGGGACAATCTCCCATGCACTGTTTCTGACAATCGAATCATACTCTTCCACCATGGCATCTACCCATGGTATCTCCACGCCTTCCTCGAAATATAGATGGCTCACGATACACTTTCATCGAGCGCTATGGGGTCCAAGATATCGGGGTCGTGTGACTGTCTCTGTCTGCGCTATGATGTAGGTGCTCCTACAATCTTCTCTACATCAAGATTCAGTCGCTCAGCTTCTGTAGTGCGCTTCTGCCCTCTGATGGTTAGCACTGCATGAGTGGTTTCTTCCACTCCATAAACCTCCTCTTGTGGCTAATCCACATCCTGAGGCTCATCCTTAGGAACTAATAGTTCCTCTTTTGTATGCAAGTGTGGCTCCCTCTCAAGAAAACACTTCATGGCTTTCTCCTCATGAAATTTGATATCCCGTCGCACAACAGTCTTCCGACTGTCTGGAAAATACACACGATAGTTATGGGGTGTTTCTGTGTACCCCAAAAATATCCCAACCTCTGTGGTCGGCTCCAACTTCTTCCTAGCATCCTTTGTCACATGAATGTAAATAGGTGAGCCAAAAATCTTCAAATGATAAATATCAGGCTTCTTACCAGAAAACGCCTCTTCGGGTGTACTCATGCCAAGTACTCTGTGAGGACAACAGTTTTGCACATAAACCACAGTGTTGCAAGCTTCAACCCACAAGTGAATGGGAAGGCCCTGATCATGCAACATCGCCCGTGTAGCACCCATGATCATTCTGTTCTTTCGCTCCGCGACCCCATTCTGTTGTGGGTTATGAGGCGCTATGAGCTCTCTTCGAATTCCTTCTGCGCTGCAAAAGTCTTTAAATTCGCCAGAGATGAATTCACCACCATTATCACTCCTAAGAGCCTTCACTTGCTTCCCCGACTCTTTCTCCACCAGTGCCCTGAACTCACAGAATTTTGAGAATGTCTCCCTCTTCTTATGCATGAAGAAGATCCAGCACTTACAAGAAAAGTCATCAACAAATATCACATAATACCTGTGCTTTACTGTCGAATCTATTGAGAAAGGTCCACACACATCTGTGTGAATTCTCTCAAGGATCGTCGTGGCACGACTATCCTTCTCATGAAAAGTGGATTTCACAAATTTTCCCAAAGTACATCCCTTGCACTGATCTAACTACGCAAGTGTACCTTTGGGAAGCCCGGTAGAAATCTGCTGCAAAATTTTCAAAGCGCCATGGTGAAGATGGCCCAATCTCCTATGCCATAGTTCGCCCTCATCTTGGCTCACCACTCCTTCTACTTTTCCTGCCATTGCTATGCAACCATCTACCTGCAATTTTTAAAGGTTCTTAACTCGAACCCCTATCCTCTGGGTTTCACTAGTTACCTTACTGCATAGGAAAGCATTTCCCTCGCTAAAGACAACATCATATCCCTTGTCTTCCAACATCGCCACAGAGATAAGATTCTTCTTCAATCCTGGAACATGCATGACATCCTTCAAGATGAAAGGTTTTCCAGACTCCCTCTCAAAGGAAATGGTTCTGATACCAGTCGCACTGAATCTACCATCATCGACCATCTTGATGTGCACTCCAAGATCCTTCTCATCCAAATCAGTAAACAAATCTTTGTCTCCGGTCATATGGAAAGACGCACCACTGTCAAGAAACCACACTGATCCCATCATAGTTGAGACCAAGCATGCGATCAGTGAAAAATCCAGCTCAAACTGAGAGGCTAAGGCCTCTCCAGCTGCAGATCCAGCAGCCTACTTATTTTTCTTCTTCTGTGGACAATTAGTGGCGTAATGTCTGTGTTGGTGACAGTGAAATCACTTCACCTTGGACATGTCCTGCTTCTTGCCTTTTGCACTGGATTGAGAAGGATTTTTCTTTCCCTTCCCTTTCCTTGCGTTGGCAGCAAAAGCGCAATTTTCTTCGTCTTCATTCTTCGATGAAGATCCATCCCTGGTACTCCGCCTTATCTCCTCCTGCACAAGATCCGACCAAAGTTGCTCCCATCTTGATAGTTTCTCCTAACCATTGACAGAGTCCTCATAGGAATGCCAACTCTTCGGAAGCCCAAGGAGAGCCAAGCTTACCAAGTCCTATTCATCTACAGTAACCCCCACACTTCCGAGCTCATCCCTACACTGGACGAACTTCATGAGGTACTTGGGTATACTTTCGCCCTTCTCCATTTTTATTTTCCTGAGTTTATCCTTGAGCACCAACTTCCTCTGGTCGCTCTTGCTTTGGAACAAGTCTGTAAAATATTTCCACATCAAGAATGGAGAAGCTTTACCATGAAGGCTAGACACTATGTGATCCTTCACACCTTCCAACGGAATCCTTCAATATTTTGTTGTCTTCTTTTGCCATGCGTCAAGTGCGGTAGCATCGCTAGAAGCAGGTTTTGGAATTTCTGCATCTATGAATTCCTTCAACCTATTATCCTCCAGCATCGCCTCCATCTTGTCCTTCCATGCAATATAATTCGAGTTTCCCTCAAGAGCATACTCCAATCACAATCCGTTGAAAGACATCTCAACTTCGACACCAAGAAAACACTACTACAAATTCGAATTCCACCGGCACAAAACTCAACCGCTTCAATGCTTTGTAATTGCTCCAATGATCAATGCTCTGATACCATGTAGAAATTATATAATTGATATGTTATATGTCTAAGATTCTTCTGATCATACACTATTTGACTTCATGCACAATACAGAATCTATTCCACCATTGATCATCATATGCAGAAATTAAATCAATTGCATGCACACATTAAAACCCTAAAAATTCACACACATTAACACAGTGATTTACGGGAAAGCCTGAAGCTACAAACCCCAAATATCTGTATATAATATATGTCATATATATCATGTAACAATCCTCATACAAAGCTTCTCACAAGCTCTCAGTACAATCCAATTGCTGCACACTAATCAGGTCTGATCTAGCAAATCCATGCACCGATCTTTGCCACCTGCTAGCCCACCTCTACTGTGCAATCCCTGCTGAATAATGGCTCTGAATGAACTCGAATTGGTCCAACCTTTCTCACACAATCCTCATTGGCATCTCCATCAATGTGTGGTGAAAAATCATGCAACACTATAGTCACAATTGATAGTCTACTTTCCCTTTCACCTATCTCTCCACTGGTCTCCACTGAAACTTTCCATGCACTATATTTAACTGATGTATTCTTCAGTTGATTAATGAGTTAATATTTAGTGAATTAATTATTAATTAATTCACACCACTCTCACTGGTGTATCAATAAGTTATACTAGATACAACTAGCTCAACTGTGTCTAACTGAGTTAAACTGAACACAACTCCACCAACTACTTCTACAACCCACCAAAATCTGTCACATGAGTTCGAATTGAAGTCCTCCATGCAATAGCTCCAGTAAACCCTCAGAAATAGTGTAATTCCTTCTGTTAGCTTCTGTGTCACATTTGTGCACTTAATTGAAGTTCTCCAAGAGAATAAGATAATGTTTAGAGTCCAAATATTATTAAGAGCTAATAATATTCGACATATATATTTTTAGACTAGTAATCTAAAAATAGATTCCGCCCAATATGTTTAAAAATAGAAGTCCATCTATTTTTTCCAACTTGACCAACCATCCAAAAATAACATCCTGCAACTCATAGAATATGATCGACATGTCTAAAAATAAACATAGTCTAAAAATAGACTTGTGCCAAAAATAGCCTGCGGGTCCACTTAGTGAAGGCGAATCTTTCGCTAAGCTCATCATCTTGTTGCAATCTCAACATGGGATCCTTTGGCTTCCTTTGGAATTCAAATTTTTGGAGAGAATTGTTAGTATGAATCCTTTGTCGAAGTGTACGAAAAAAGACCACTTTAGCTACGCATAACTAATAGCCCTAACATCAAAAGTGGCTGCCAATATCTTCGCATCTCAGCTAGTCGATCAAAGACAAGAGCTCGCAAAACCGCATCTATGCATATATATTAAAACAAAGGAAAGAAGGGTTTTCTCCATATATCCAATAGACAAGACAAGAACAATGTTTTTTGAAAGAATTTTTGTATTAAGGGCACCTTGGAGGAAAAAAAGAAGGTGTATCCAATTCTCCTCAATGGGATGGGTTCTTGGAAGTCCTCAGCACTTCAGATCTAGAATCTCTCTCTCTTGTTGGTGTAGAAAACCCAGACAAAGATAGAACTCAAAGGGAGCTCACACATCAAATAATGTAGAAATGTGACCAAGTGTATAGATCCAAAGTGATCTAATAGGCAACAAAAGGTGAAGAATGGTAGGGAAAACCCTCCTATTTATTACAAAGTACTGGGTCATTCTAGATCTTGGTGCATGATTAAAATAACATTAACCAAATCTAGATCAACCTTTTATGGAATATTTTATTATATTTGTTGGAGGGAAAAGGTATTTGACTTGGGTCAAATCCCTTTATTTGTAAATAATAAATAAATAAATGATTTATTTATCATTTTAAGGAAGTGGTTGAATGATAATCAAATAAATAATGATTTATTTAATTATTTGTGGGTGATTTGGTCATATTTAACAAGGAATATTATCTAAATAAGATTTAAATAATTATTCCTAGAAAATAATAAGATAAATAAAGGTTTATCTAATTAATTTCTTTGTTTTGGGTTAAACATGACTAGGAATAATAATTAAATTATGGTTTAATTAATTATTCCATGACGAAAATCAAAAAAATATAGGTTTGTTTAATATTTCCTTTTGGGGTTTCCTGTTTAGACCATAAACAACCTAATAAATGTAGTTTACTAAGTTATTTTACATAGTGAAAGCAATTTTACGCAGGGTAAAATTGGTCTTACATGGTGTACTTGGGTCCATCTAATGATAATAGGTTAGATGACCAAAAAATGGTGTAACAAGAATCTTTGGGAATCTTTGGTTGCCTTTGAGAGTTAAGGAGGGTGGACAATCCTCCAATAAGTTATCCTTGTTGTCTTCTCCAAGTATTTATGATAAAATCATTATAAAAATGCTTAATAAATCATGATTTTCTACACTCAACCTCATATTAGGCACTGATAGTATGTTAGTCTTAATCACCACCTATACTAGCATCATAAAACCAAATAATAATAAAAATGAAAGAAAAAGAGATCTAAGAAGGAAAAAAGGTGACCATTAACCCCTCCAAATATGTCTAATAATGGAGCTCATCACATGCCATCCTTCAATCCATCCATATTAGCTTCCACACATTTCTTCAAATCATCCATCTTAGCTTCCATTTCTTTTTTGGTTACTTTTTGTGAGAGAAAAATTTGTTACACTTGGTCTCATAATTTTGATATATCATGTTTCACTTCTTCATCCTCATGCATCACAGTAGAGCTTTCTGAGGGCTTAAAGGCGTGGAATTATTTTTGGGAGGCATTATAGAAACTAAAACTTCTATTTATGCTTCAATATGCCCATGGAATCACTTGAAACAAAATTTATGCACTTAGAAAAAAATACACACATTTTTCTTACTTTTGGGAAGCTCGATATTGATATTGATATATCTCTTCGATTTTGGATCCCCAATATTTGAGCTTCGGTCCTATAGTAGCCCTCTGAGTCTTATTTCAAATTCCATAGGTCAGACATGATTTGGATTCTTCAAGAAAAATTTATGTCCAATCTCCCACAATAACCTACTTATGGACTGCTTCAGTAGAGCGAACTTGTACGGCATGCCACATGTCACTGTTTCGTCCTTCGACTCAAAAATAAATACCACAGAAACTAAATTCTGTGAAATTTTAGCCATGTTTTAAATAATTTGAATCTGATGTTTGAAATGAAAGTTATGACGAGCTTCCCTCGACCATCTGTTTGAGATGAAATTCTGGAGCATGCAAAAACCCTAACTCCCTCAGATCATATCTCCGAAAATATAGCGAACCAATCTCCGAAAATTTTACATGACGTTCCTCAGAATTTCGACTCAAATGGGTTTTTTTTTTAGTTTCTGCATCAGTGAAACCTTAGAATCCAAAGCTTTGATCCCAAATGTTATGGAACCAGCTCACAAAATAGAAGAAAAGAGAGATCAATGATTTAGAAATTAGCCTCTTCGAGGGGGAAACCTCCTTTACATTAGATAAGTTAATAATTCTTGGATGATACAAATGAAAAAACCTCCTTTCTATATATAGGGGTTTAAGGGGTCACAATATAATCCTAGCCGACTTAACAATACCAATGTGAGGGCACAACAATAACAATGATGGGATTCTATGGGGCACAATAATAACAATATGAGGACTACATGGGCACACCAATAACAATAAGGGGCTACAATAACAATAAAAATAAGGGGATACACTCGTATTATAGGGACCTAACACACTAATTACAGTTAATATTATGAATCTTAAAGTTTAATAATATAGTAATAGTGTATAATATCATATTTTTAATATAAATTTATTAGATCTGTCATGACGAACTATCCAGTGGAATATCCACAACAATTTATGGATCATTTGGTATCATATCAGGTTTCTTTGAGTATTTGTGGATATTTGTAGTGGAGCTAGGTCGGTGGGGTCAAAAATCATAAGCCCCTAATCATGGCTGATGAATTTGTAAATGAACCTCGTGATCCTACAAAAGTGAGGTTTTCATGGCTCAAAAAAAATGTCGCGGATATAAACCACAGTGTAAACCTCCTCATGGCGGCCCTAAGCAATAAGTTGGGGATATTTGGAGAAGATGGGGATTTGAATCCAAAGGAAAAATTAGAAGGGGGATCGGGAGATAGGGAAGACACAGAGAACCAACCGAAGAAAGAACTTGAAAAAGAACAACCCAATATAAGTGTCGTGAATGAATCCTTGTTTAAATTGGAAGAAAAATTCGATGTTGTACCATGGTGAGATCAACACTCTAAATTTGAACCACTAGTTGCAGCAACTGGAAATGTATTTCAGCTTCCATCAGATTGAGGAAGGGAAAAATATTTCATTCACGCAGCTGAAATTGGAGGGATATGCACTGAATTGGTAGGAGAGCCATATGGAAACCCAAAAGTTGGAGGGAGAACCTCCAGTGACTAAGTGGGAAGATTTCGAAACCCTCATTAAGTCACAGTTTTATCCCATTAGGTACATGGAGGACCACTAGATCCGTTGGCATTACTTCAGGAAAAATTTGGGCCAAAGCATGTAGGAGTACACCACAGAATTCAAAAAAATGGCTATAATGTTGGGTATCTCTCCAAAGAACCTAGATGTACTCCTCAAGTATTTGGGGGGTCTACACCGCCATCTGTGAGAAAGTGATGTTGTTCAAGCCAAAATCTGTGGATGAGGCTTGCGTACAAGCACAATACCTGGAAAACATAGGCCTGAAGAGATTGCAACAAATTGGATCAAAGCAGAAGGAGAAACAAGATGCTTCTAAGGAGGGGAAGAAGAAGAAAAAAGGAAGAAAATATAAGAATACAATAACCATGACACACCATTTCAAAGTTCCTAGCAACCACTAGAACCATTGCAACATTGATGTCCATACAAAGAATAAGTGTTAGAAGTATCATTAAGAGTTAAACCCAAAGAACAAGAAGAAGAATATCATGGTCAAGTTGAAAGAAACTCAAACGTGGATGAGAAGATTTTATGTATGTCAGTGCAAAAAGAGGTGAATCTGAGTAGCCTTCAACAATAGGAAGAGAAATAAATGACCAAACTCTTCCCTATAAATATACAAGTCAAGAATACAAATATTGATGCTCTATTTGACTCAAGATTGCAAGAAAATCTCATTGTAGCAGAGCTGATCAAGAAGTTTAGGTTGGAATTTCTTGATCATCAAAACCCATATCTATTAGGATGGGTAAATAAGGGTGTAGAGTTGAAGGTAACAAAACAATGTAATATTAGATGTGCTATCAATGTTGATTTTATCGATGAAGTAGACCTAGATGTGGTTCCCCTTGATGTATGTGGATTCATGTTTGGGAGTCCATATATGTACATGTGTGATGCAATATTCATGAGGAGATCCAACCCGTATCAAATCATCAAGGATGTAAAATCGTTCATCATCAACACACACAAAGGCAAGTCAAAAATCTCAATGGTAATTGCCAAACAAGCCAAGAAATTGATCAATTCCAGCAAGAAATATGTTTTATTGTTTTTAAGAGAAATTCAGTATGAAGAGGAGTCAATAAGAGGCAAGGAATATTTGGAGGGGTGTACTAAGAAACAAAGAAAAATTTGAGGAGTTGTTACATGACATACAAGGATGTGTTCAGAGAGCCTAAAGGTTTACCACATAAGAGAGAAGTGGAGCACAAGATCCAGCTATTGCTAGGCTCCCCATTGCCAAATATTGGGTTGTACAGGTAGTCTATTATAAAATCAAGTGAGATGAAGAAATAGTTGCAAGATTTGTGGGAATAGGGTTTCATTCGACCGAGTACATCACGATGTGGATCACCCATCATCATTGTGCTAAAGAAGAATGGGACTTGGCTGATTTGTATAGATTACAAGGGATTGAACAAAATCACGCTCAAGAAGAGATACCCCCTGCCCAGGATAGATGATCTTCTAGATCAATTGCATCAAGAAAAGTACTTCACCAAGATGGAATTGAAGTCTGGATATCACTAGGTTTGAGTCAAAGAAGAAGATACATGGAATACCACCTTCAAAACCAAGCAAGGGTTGTATGAGTGGTTAGTTATGCCATTTGGCCTAGCAATGCACAAACTACATTTATAAGATTAATGAATGATGTATTGTGCCCTTTTATAGATTCATTTGTTATTGTCTATTTGGATGATATACTGGTATATAGTGCTACCTGGGAGGAGCATATGTCACATTTGATGGAGGTGATGGAAACATTGAATAAGCATTAACTGCTAGAAAATCTCAAGAAGTGTGAATTTGTGGAATAGTCTTTGGTGTATCTTGGGTATGTGATTGGTGGAGGAGAGATGAAGATATATTTTTACAATCTGGAGGCCATCATGGAACGGCTAGTGCCTACTAATGTTTTTGAGGTCAAGAGTTTAATTGGGACATCACAGTACCTAAGGAAGTTCATAGCGTGATTTTCAACGGTAGCAGCATCGCTCCATGACATAACAGCGAGTGGAAAGAGTTTCGAGTGGGGAAAAGGTCAGAAAAATACTTTCGAAGAGCTAAAGAAGAAGATCAACCAAGAACCAATTTAGTCATTACCAAACTTGTAGCAACCCTTTGAAGTGGAGACAGATGCGAGTGGGTATGCTATGGGAGTTGCCTTGATGCAGGGAGGAAGGCCTATATGCTACCATTCTGAATTTTTTTATGGGGCAGTTCTTAACTGCCTTACCTACAACAAGGAGCTCTATGCCATGGTGCAAGTTGTGAAGAAGTGGAAGCACTATTTGATGGGAAAGGAGACGGTATTCCACACATATCACCAATCATTACAGTACTTGTAGGCCCAAATTAAGCTACAACGGACCAAGAATTACAAGTGGATGGGGTTTTTACAATAGTTTCATTTGGTGATCAAGTATAAGAGGGAAACACAAAAAATTTGGCCAACGTGATGTCAAGGCCACCCACATCAAATATCACGGCTTTGGGGACTCTTATGGACATGGAACCATTCGTCCATGATGCATACGAAGAGGCTTATTCAGAATATGAGGACTTCAAGGAGGTGTATCAATAGTTGCAAATTTAGAGCCATGTGCATGATGGCGATAGCACCATTAACTACCATCTCCAGGATGGGTTACTCTATAGGCTGGATAAGCTATGTGTTCCTAAAGGTGAGCATTTCTAGTTGATCAGAGAGGCTCACAACTCCAACGTGCAGGGCACTTTTGTGTAGGTAATACCATGGCTAACTTGCAGGGGTATGTCTATAGGGCCAATATGCAAGAGCAAGTATTTAGGTTCATAAGAGGATGCATGCTTTTTTGTACAAACAAGCCTAGCAACATGAAACAAGGTCTATATCATCCCTTACCTATACCTACTCGTCCCTAGGAAATCATTTCCATGGACTTTGTGGGAGGTTAACTGACAACGAGGAAGGGACATGACTACCTGTTGGTGGTAGTTAACATGTTCAACAGGATATGTGTTTTGATGCCTTGTAAAAAGACCATCAGTGGACAAGAAGAAAAAAACTTGTTATTTGTACATTTCTGGGTGCACTTTTGGATACTAAGGAGCATCATTTCAGATAGGGATACAAGATTTCTTAGTGCATTCTATCCTACAATGTGGGAGAAGATGGATACAAAGTTGAAGAGATCTACAACATTCCATCCACAAACAAATGGGCGTACATACGTAGTCAATAGGACTTTGGTGCAACTTTTGAGGGGATATAACCAAAAGCATCTTAAGCCCTGTGAGGAAGATATGGTATATATACAACATTCTTACAATAGAGAAATCCACACTTCTATAGGAAATTCCCCATTTGAGACTTGTTTTGGATATTTTCCACCTTTACCTTTAGATATTGCATATGGGAAACAAGGAGGAGTGGGGGAAGTTCTTACAGGAGATGCTTTGAGGGCTGGAGATTTTATAGAAGATATCAGGAAGATCCATCTATAGGTACAAGAAACACTGCAGAAGTCACAAGAGAAGTATAAGGCTAGGCATGATCAGCGCAGAACAGAGAAATCATTCAAGATGGGAGATAGAGTATGGCTATTGTTGAACAAGGAGATGCTACAGGGGCCTGGTAAGAAAATAAAGGCTCTCAGATATGGTCCCTTTGAGATACTAGAAAAGGTGGGTGATAATTCCTATCAACTCGTTTTACCACCATATATGTGCATTTACTTAGCTGTGAATGTAGAGAATTTGAAACTCTATTAGCCTTCCATGCTCGATCAGGAAGAGGAGTAGGTCCTACCTTCTATGGAGGATTTGGCATCAGCTGCTCAAGTAGAGTTAACAGAAGATACAATTTTTCAGAAGAGGTACAGTACTACAAGACATGAGAAGCATGACCTTTGGCAGATTAGGTTGAAGGTACAACTTCCAGGGAAAGCTAAATGGTACACCAAAGAGAAGGTGGAGGAAAATTTTCCTCACCTCATTCAGTAAAATATTTTGGGGACCAAAAGCCTCAAAAAATGGGGAGGTATGATTCGAATTGGATCATTATATGTTTTTTCATCCATCTCGATGCATTTAGAGTGGAAAAATTGGAGGAGTCATCTCACAGGACTGTTTTTACCGATGGGACCCAGTTTGGAAAAACGAGGTCCGAAACCTTCTGGGAGAATTTTGAGGCATCAAATGAAATTTTTGGGGGTAAAAATTTGTCTTTTTAACGTATAACCTTTTTATGTTATTATACACACAAATATATTTCCAACGATATAATAATCGCGTCAATCGGAGTCCATATGCAAAATTTATGTGACTCAGAAGTTGACCTTCATGTTTTCACACCTATAGTTCGAGAGGATGCAGCGTCAGCCCCAATTATTTATGGAAAAGGGGATAGCCACGTGATTATGATGTAAAATATTCTAGACGAGTCTATATTGTAACTCTAGTTAAGATTTGATGTAGTCAAAATTAACCACTAGTAGGCTATCGGGCTGTGTTATAATTGGGCCACTAGGAGGAAGATGCATTCCATTCTTTCGAGAGAATTTGTTCCATAGATGAGCAAAGATAGACAGAAGAGATAGGAGGCAGAGCACATAGATAGGATTTTTGCATTGTAGCATCCCATGGGCCACATGCATTACTTCTTTGTACCTGTAACCATATTTCCATATCAGAGAAAGAGAGCGAAGTGACCTCACCTTCCAGCTGGGGTTTTCTCCTGAAAGAGTTTCTCAGAGAGCATATCTTGCGTCTTATGTGTGTGTGAGCTTATTTTTTTGTTCTATACTTTTCTACATAATTTATGTTCGCATGCATGCACTAATTACAATTAAGATTATAGATCTTAAATTTTAATAAAACTATATAAATAGTGTAGAATCTCAGATTTTTAATATAATATTATCAAATCTGTTGGGACGAAATGTCTAGTGGAATATCCATGACTAGTTTATGGATCACAATTACACTTTAATGATGGGTGAAGGGATCACCGGGTACGTTGAACGTTTCAAATATTGTAAACAAAGTTTTTCCAAAAATATTTTCTTCTCATTATGAGTTATAACTTTGGAAAACTACATTGAAAAATAATATATAGCTATTTATTTATTGTTTAGTTTAAACGTTTTAGTTTTGGTTCTTTTTTTAGCATATTTTCTAATTAATTTTTCTTGAGATCAAATTTAAATTTGTTGAAATTGCATAATTGAATATGTACAATCCAAGTGCCCCAAAAAAATTTCATGGTGATGAATGGTTTCCATGAAAAAGAACATATAATTATATGTGTTATGGCCTAAATCTACCTTAGGCTGAAGGAAGGCAGAGTCTAGGGTAACATCAAACCACGCTTAATCTGGTAGCTAGCCCTACCAGATCGGGAGAGGGCTCTCTCCGGGTCAATCTTAGCAGAAATAATCAATGAGGCTTGAGATGACTTGAAATAAAGGCTGATTTTAGGCTAGGTATATATGTAAAGAGGTTGAATTTGATTTTGAAGGTTTTTGTTGGATCAAAGGGAAAGGCAGATTTTGGGTTCGGGGATGAGGCCTAGTTTTTGCAGAGTTCTGAATGGGGCAAGGAAGGAAAATGTTTTGATGCTTTGGATTGACTGAATGAATAGCTCAGACCGGTGAGGAGTTGAAGAGGGCAAGAGGCTTTCAAGAATCCTCTTCAAACAGATGAAAACATGGAAAATTAAACAAAACTCAAGGCAGAGCAAAGCAATCTAATGAATTCTACCTTTATAACTTGTGTGTTTAATTTGAGAAGAAAGGAGAAGGAAAATGACACACATGAAACTTCAGTAAAATTGCAATCACAGAGAGAAACACACCATCAAAACATAGAGCCACATGGATCCCAAAGAGTGTTGCAAACCCTATACCTAATACCTAGTGACCAAATTTTACTTGAAGACTCACTGAAATGACAAAATTTGACCTTGACACCTTAAAATCACTTTGTAAGAGCATGTTTGATCACTGGAAGAAGGCTGCAAAGACTGACACTAACAATATGTTTAGCATATAATTTATGGGATTATTATTGAATCGAATAATCTATCAATATTCAACAGAGTAATTTTACAAAAAAGTTAGTGTTTTTTTCTTTTTGTAACCTAGCATTGAAATTGTATTATTTATGTTGAAAGATTCAATGTTGTAATTACAAGCCTCCTTCTTGGAAATTAGACCAATAGCATAAGCACATAGGTTTCTCCAAATAATTTTCCTTATTGTAATGACATAATAATGTAAACCAAAAATATAATTCTCTCAAGAATTTTTTTTACTACCTTATCACTATAACCGATAAGAGAAGTAGAGTAATTGCTTAAACACTGAAATGTAAGAACTATTATCATGACCAATTATGTTGTGGGAGAGTCCATTTGAATGGCCTCATGTTCTCTTGCTTCTTCATCATTGTTAAGGAAATCCAGACCTGCAATTTTCTTGTCAAAAGTGGACACCTTGTTGTTCAATTTTGCAAGGCATCGATGTCAAGGAAAATTTCTTGTTGCACCTCCTTTCCACTAATATCGTCCCCATGATGGTCTTAATATGCTAGTAAATATTAATGGTTTTCATGTAGTAAGTTTTCCATGAGCGAGTGTTGCCCCTAGGACTAGTATCTAGTGACCGATATTCTCCTTGTCATTTGTACATTTAAAATAAACCTCCTTTATATCTAGGCTTCATTCTCTACCACATTAATCTCCTCCAGCATAGAACTAGGGGTATTCTCTGAGTAATAAGTTGCCAACACCTCAACATTGAGCTGGACTCTAATTTGAGGATGCTCCTTTTTCCTTGGTTAACCATGATGACCATGGGAGAAGCTAGGATATGCCATGGTGGGGAACATAAATGAGTTTAGAGATATGAGGAGAAGATGAATAGAAAAAGGGATACCAAAAAGCACTAAGCACAATTGAGACCATATAAAGGGAAGATACAAAGAGAGATCTGAAAAGAAAAACAAGGCCCTACACAAAAGAATAAAGCAACCAAATGCAAAGAAGAGAATTTGGAACAAACAAAATAAACATGGAAAAATGGAGGAGGCCAATGTATATCCTCAATATAGAAAAACATCACATAGAGATAAGGGATGAAATAGAATACAAGTCAGGCCCAAAGAAACTTACCCAAACAACATAGAGCAGGGTGTGCCTTTGGAATCTATGAACTTTTAAAGCCCATTAGTCGTGAAACCAAGGTTGTTGTAATCATGGTTGGTTGAAGCACCAAAGTCGAGCTATAATAATGACAATGTGAAAGAATAAACATAAAAAATTACTACATACCAATAGTATTTGGATTTATCGTAGAATCTCATTGTCGGCCGACTCCCGGAGTTCATGTTTGAGCTCTCGAGGCTAAATTATCTGGATCTTCCAGCAAATGACTTAAGCAATCTGATTCCCCCTGCGTTTGGCCAGCTGCCAGAGCTACAAGTCTTAAGTCTCTTCTCAAATCTTATCAACACTACGATTCCGCCATTTTTAAGCAATCTCTCAAATCTTTTGCAGTTTAATTTGGCCCACAATCTTCCTCTCACCGAAGCTTTACTTCTCGATCTCGGGAAAATGACGAAGCTGCAAAATCTGTGGCTGGAAAAATGCAGCCTCGTTAGAGAAATTCTAGAGACATTAGGCAATATTGCTGAGCTAACAAATTTGGATTTGTCCATGATGTTAAATGTGAAGCCGTATTCAGCTGTCGGCACCGAAGCTAACCCAGCCGACTAACGTCGTCACCAATTCTATGACAAACAACGGAACTGAACCTAACATGTTGTCCAGCCACCGTGATTGAATATGTAATCATTTGTTTTTCACATGTTGAACTAGCCCTCTTCTACAACTATAAATTTTTATTTCCTGCCTCTGCCTGAGCATGTCAAGCTAAGCAAGGAAAGTCCTCTTTCTATAATAGAAATATGTTGTTTTATTCTCCAGTCTGTGTCTTAATTTCATTTCTCCTGTCTCTCTCTGTTTTCTTAATGTTCTATTGTGCTCTACTGTGTTACTCTGTCCCAACAACTGGTATCAGAGCTGAGAGTTGTGAGTGTAGAGCTCCTAGTAGAGGAGACAATACAGTTTCTGGCCTGATTGCTACTTGCCCGCTAGTGTAAACGTACAAGTGTGTCTGACGTTGTGTGGGGAGAGACCGTGAAGCGCAGATGAGCTCAACTGAGAGACAGTGAGGCACAAATTTGCAGTATGAACACTACAGTGAAGCATTATGAACGCTGATATGGAAGTGGGCTCCCAATGGAAAGACAGGGTCCTCCATTATTGATTGAGCTTGGCTTTAGAAAAAGCCTTGTAAGGTTCTGAAACTCTTCATGCAGAAGCCACCGAAGAGGTCGAGGAAGTTATGCAAGAGATTTTCAACTACCAGAATTGTTAGAGGTAGCACATAATTGTTAGAGGCAGCCTACTGCAGAGATTTGTCGCTGCCAAAATTATGCAACGATGATGGAAGTCTGATTCATGCCTTTGAATTTGTGATAAAGTCTTTTCTCATTTTTTTTAAAAGGAAGTGGATACAATTTCATTGGAAAGTGAAAGAGTGTTTCATAATTATTATAAACATATATTATTATATATGTTTTATAATAATGGTTAATTTTGTTAAAAAGGTAAAAAGGAGAAAATGTCATGTTTTTTAATGCAAAAGGGAAAGGTCATGATTTGTTATATGATTTTTTAAGGAGAATGTTTTTTACTTTTCAACTCAAAAGTTGGTAAAGTTGTAATAATTAAAGTTTTACCTTATAAGTGGTAATTTGATTTTTGTGGGTGTGAATTTTATGAAGAATGGAGACATCAGTTACTGATATGGAGAAGTTGAGCGGGGCTAATTTTTCCCTATGGAAATCACAGATGGAAGATATATTGATTTTAAAATATCAGTATTTTCCGATTGAAGGGGTAATAAAGAAACCTTCATTGATGACAGATGAGGAATGGGATAAGCTAGATAGAAAGGTGATTGCGAAAATCTGTCAATATCTAGCAAAGAATGTGTATCTCATTGTGTCCAGAGAAAAGACGGCAAAAGGATTATGGGAGAAGCTCCATCATCTATATGAGAAGAACACGACATCAAACAAAGTGTTCTTAATGAAGAAGCTTTATAATCTCAAGATGAAGGAGGGTGCTTCAGTTGTCGAGCACGTGAATGAATTCAATATTATAACTAGTCAAATTTCCTCTATTAAAATAACTCTAGATGATTAAATTAGAGCTGTTTTCTTAATGTGTTCTATGCCAGACAGTTGGGAAAATTTAATTGTGGCTATGAGTACTTTAGCACCTGCAGGGACCCTGATGTTTGATGATTTTAGCAGTAGTTTAATGAATGAGGAATTGTGACGCAAGTCAATTGCGGAAAACCAGGGAGGAGAAGCTCTAGCTCTAGTTGATCGTGGTAGGAGGATTGATTGAGGCTGACAAGGGTGATCAAGATCGGGAGGCCGATCAAAATCAAGGAGGGGAAGGAGCATATGCTTTCATTGTGGCAAACCCGTGCACATGAAGAAAGAATGTTGAGCCTTGAAGAAAGGACAAAAGGATCAAATACCGGCCAATACAAATTACAAGTCATCCAACACAAATCATTGTGAGACTATTGTTGTAGTCACAGATGGTGATATGTTATTTACTGTTTTATTAGAGGATGCATGTTTATATACATCTAGTGGTAGATTTGATTGGCTCCTTGACTCTGGGGCATCTCACCATGTAACCCCATGCAAAGATAGTTTTGTTGCATATAACCCTGGTGATTATGGTAGAGTGCATTTGGGGAATAATCATTTTTGCAGTATTGTTGGAGTGGGAGATGTCCAGATCAAGATGAAGAATGGACAATATATATTATTGAAATAGGCCAGACATGTACTAGAAATACACATGTGTTTGATCTCTATGGCACGATTGGATGATGAAGGCTATTCCACAAGCTTTGGAAAATGAGGCTGGAAAATTAGCAAAGGAGCATTGGTCATGGCCAAAGGACCCAAGACAGGAACACTATATTCATTGAAAGCAATGATAGGAAAATTAAATTTGGTTTTTGTCACAAAAGAAGGAAATTCAGCAGATTTGTGGCATAAGCATTTGGGTCACATGAGCAAGAAGGGTTTAAAAATCCTTGTTGGTAAAAATTTACTACCAGGTTTGAGATCCTACAATCTTGATCTTTGTTAGAATTGTATATATGGTAGACAAATAATGGTTTCATTTATTAGAGGTGGTCATGACAGAAAGAAAAATGTGTTAGAATTGATACACTCAGATGTGTTTGGACCAATTAACATCAAGTCATTATGAGGAGCATAATATTTTGTAACATTTATAGATGATGCATCCAGGAAGGTTTGGGCCTATCCCATGAAAAATAAGAGTAAAGTGTTTGAAATATTTCAAAAGTTCCATGTTGTTGTTGAAGGAGAGACTAACAAATTGCTCAAGTGCTTAAGAACAGATAATGGCGGAGAATATTGATCAAATGCATTCAAAGAATATTGTAACAGGTTTGGCATAAAGCATGAGAAAATTGTGCCTGGTACACCTTAACAGAATGGTGTTGTAGAACGAATGAATCACACCATTATGGAAAATGTAAGGAGCATGTTGTCCAATTTCGTTTTGGACAAGCATATTTGGGCAGAGGTTGTGAGGACAGTTTGCTACCTCATAAATAGATCTCCATCTACAGCCTTGGATGGAGGCATCCTTGAAGAAGTTTGGATCGGTAAGAAGTTGAATTATTCTCATTTGAAAATCTTTGGATGTGAGGCATTTGTACATATTCCCAAATAAAATAGAACTAAGCTAGATGATAAGTCTATGAAATGCATTTTTCTGGGATATGCAGATGAAGAATTTGGTTATCGTCTATGGGATCCAGTCAAACATAAAATTATTAGAAGCAGGGATGTTATATTTAATGAGTCATAAATGTTTAAGAGGAATGTAGGTGAGGTGGAAGTCAATAAATTTATTGACAGGTTTGAAGAACAACATGAATACATCCCACCAATGCAGAAAAATGGACAGCAAATTCAAGAGCGGGAAGGACAACAAAAGGAAAGTGATGAACACCAAGAAGAAGGAATCTTCCAGGAACATTTATTGGAGATTCAACCTGATAATGCACCACCACAGTTGGTTCGCAGATCTTCTAGGCCTCATAAGCCTTCACAAAGGTATCTTCCTTCAAAATATATCCTATTAACCGATGAAGGTGAGCCTAGTTGTTTTCAAGAGGCTTGTAAAGTTGAGCACAGTAAAGAATGGAAGAAAGCAATGGAGGAAGAAATGAACTCTTTGTTGTAAAATAAAACTTGGGAGTTGATAAATCTCCCAAAAGGTAGGAAGGATTTGCAAAACAAATGGGTGTATATAATTAAGCATGAATGTGACGAAAAGAAGGAGAGGTATAAAGCAACGTTGGTGGTGAAAGGAGTCGCCCAAAAGGAAGGTATTAACTTCACTGAAATTTTTCACCTGTTGTCAGAATGTCATCCATAAGAGTCATTCTTGGTCTTGTTGTTGCTTTAGAATTAGAATGTGAATGGTTAGATGTAAAAACTGCTTTCCTCATGGAGAATTAGAGGAATAAATTTGTATGAAGCAACTAGAAGGCTTCATAGAAAAAGGCAAAGAAGAGCTTGTTTACAGGTTGAAGAAGAGTCTCTATGGGTTGAAACAGGCACCTCGACAATGGTATAACAAATTTGATTCATTCATGTTAGAACATGGTTTTCACAAGTTGTAAGCTGACCATTGTGTCTATATCAAGAGGTATGATCAAGGAAGGTGCCTCATATTGTTGTTATATGTGGATTACATGTTGATTGTTGGGCATGATAAGGTTATGATCAATAGGTTGAAGAAGGATTTGGACAACAAGTTTGCAATGAAGTATTTGGGTCTAGCACAACAAATATTGGGCATGAGGATCATGAGTGATAGGGAAAACAAAAGGTTGTGGTTGTCACAAGAAAATTATATCAAGAAGGTACTTGATGGGTTTAATATGAAGGATGCCAAGCCAGTTGGTACACCCCTTGTAGCCCACTTCAAGTTGAGTGCTGAGTTATGTCCCAGTGATGAAAAAGAGAAGGAATAAATGAGCAAGATTCCTTATGATTCAACAATTGGTAGCTTGATGCATGCCATTGTATTCACATGAACAAACATTGCATATTCAGTGGGAGTTGTGAGCAGATTCCTTGGCAATCCAGGAAAGCAACATTGGCAAGTAGTAAAATGGATTTTGAGGTATCTTAAGGGTACTAGTCATTATTGCTTATGTTTTGGTCATAATGATACTATGCTTGAAGGTTTTACAGATGCAAATATGGTTGGAGATATCGACACCAGAAAGTACACTACAAGATATTTGTACCCATTTGCAGGTGCAACTGTATCTTGGGTGTCGAGGCTACAAAGAATTATAGCTCTCTCTACAACAAAAGCATAGTACATAGCTGCAATAGAGGCTTGCAAAGAAATGTTGTGGATGCAACGATTCCTAGGAGAGATAGGAATCAAGCAGGACAAGTATGTGTTGTATTGTGATAGTCAAAGTGCCATTCACTTGGCAAAAAATCCAACATTCCACTCAAAAACCAAACACATTGACTTAAGGTACCATTAGATCTGATATGTGTTGGAGGAAGGGTAGTTATCTTTGAAAAAGATACATACAGATAAGAACCCTACTGATATGCTCACTAAGATTCTACCAAGAAGCAAGCATGAGTTATGTAGAGGCATGATAGGGATCGGCGTGACTTGATACCAGATTCTTCATTCGGCTTCAAGTGGGAGATTTTTAAATGTGAAGCCGTATTCATCTATTGGCGTCAAACCTAACCCATCCGACCAATGTTGTCACCAACTCTGTGACAAACAACGACGCCGAACCTAACACGTCATCCAGTCACCGTGATTGACTATGTAATCATTTGTTTTTCACATGCTGAATTAGCCCTCTTCTGAAACTATAAATTTGTATTTCCTGCCTCTTCTTGAGCATGTCAAGCCAAGAAAGGCAAGGTCTATTTCTGTAATAGAAATCTAGTGTTTTATTCTCCAGTCTGTGTCTTAATTTCATTTCTCCTATCTCTCTTTGTTTGCTTTATGTTCTGCTGTGCTCTGTTGTGTTACTCTATCCCAACATATGAACCGCTTCTCAGGTTTGATTCCCGTGAACATACTGAAGCTAGAAAATGTTGAACATATCGAGCTTTACCATAAAAATTTATCAGGTCCCATTCCTTTGGGCATTGGCGGCTTGAAATATTTAAAGATGTTCGATGCTTCCACGAATATGCTGAATGGTTCAATTATTGCTAGGCTGGGGAGACTGACTCTGGAATCCTTGAATCTTTATAAAAAAAAACTGGTTGGTGAAATACCTGTAGGCTTAGGTTCCTCTAGGAGCCTCAAGGAGTTAAAGCTCTTCACGAATAGACTAACCGGTACTTTATCGGAGAACTTGGGTAGAAATTCAAAACTTCAAGTACTGGATATTGCAAATAACTAGATTTCCGTAAACCTTCCTGCAGACCTATGCAAGAATAAAAAGCTCGAAAAGCTCAACATTTCCAACAACGAGTTCACCAGTAATTTACCTGAAACCCTCGAAACTTCACGAGTTTAAATAGAGTTAGGCTAGGAGGGAATAATTTTAATGGCATGGTGCTGATTTCATTCTGGGGACTTCCTCATATCTCACTTCTGGAGCTCAAGGGAAATAGTTTTGAAGGACTTATTTCTCCCTAAATCGCCAAAGAAAAAATCTCTCTCAGCTCGTCATTAACGGCAATGCATTTACGGGCAGCCTGCCTACAGAAATTGGTGAGATGCCGAACCTCAGCGAGATAATTGCCAGCGATAATTTACTCTCCGGCGCTTTGCCTTCCAGCTTGGGGAAACTGCAACAACTCGGAAAGTTGGACCTTTCTAATAACAAGCTAAGTGGAGAGCTTCTTGCTGAAATTAGTTCTTGAAAGCAACTAGGCAAGATCAATCTTGCAAAAAAACCAATTCTTCGGCTCGATTCCTGCAAGTCTCAGTACTTTTCCAGTGCTTAATTATCTGGACCTGTAAGAAAATCTTCTCACGGGGCTGATTCTTTCAGAGCTTGGGAATGTGAAGCTGAATTCTTTCAATGTCTTGGACAACCATTTTTTCGGCGTAGTTCCTTCGGAGTTTGAGAGTCTGGTGTATGCAGAGATTTTTTTAGGAAATCCGAGTTGTGTAGCCGCGAGACCTTTAACGACACAAAGTATTGTTCTGAAGAAAGCAGTGAAAAATCTAAGCAGCATAAATGGTGGTGGCTAATTAGTTGTTTGTTTGCTTTGTCTCTCGTTATTTTTTTCCTTGGCTTTGCCTTGTTTTACAGAAGGTACTGAAGCTTTGCAAATACAAAGAAGAAAAATTCTGCCGATAAATATTCCTTCGCGAACAAATCTTCCTGGATGCTGACTTCATTTGACAGGTTGGTGTTCGATAAAGATGCAATTCCGGATTACTTGGATGAAAATAATGTTATTGGGAGCGACAGAGCTGGTAAGGTTTACAAGGTCACGTCGAATGGGGAGACAGTGGCCATTAAGAGGCTTTGGAGGGTTTCAAGGTAGAGGTGGACATACTAGGAAAGATCAGGCATAAGAACATCGTGAAGATATAGTATTGTTATAGTAATAGCAACTCCAATCTGTTGGTCTATGAGTACGTGCCTAATGGGAGTTTGGGAGATCTACTTCATGGGCTAAATCTATTGTATAAGATACAAGATTTTTCTTGGAGTGGCTCAGGGTTTGTCATATATTCATCATGATTGCGAGGCATCCATGGTTCAAAGAGACGTTAAATCCAATAATATTTTGTTGGATGAGGATTATGGAGCTCATGTTCCAGATTTTGATCTCGCGAAAATTCTGCAAAGTTGTGGCACGGGGGTTAATTATATGTCTGCAATTGTTGGGTGTTATGGCTATATAGCTCCAGGTTGTTTTTGTGGCATAATGTAAAAGAATTTTATTTCGTGCTTTTCCAAATTTTGTTAGATTTATTTATAAATTCAAGGTTGATATTGTTGTGTTTAACCTATTTCTTTGAGGGTTGATTTGGACCTTGGTCAAGTTACCAATATGACTTGATGACTTGATTTTGTGCTTTCCAATTGTTTGGTTGCTTGTATGTCTTGTTTTATTCCTGAATTTAGGGTTCTTGTTTTGTGTATTTTATCCATTTAAACTGTTTCCCTTACCTCGATTTTCTTGTGCTCCTTTCTCCATGAAATAGAATTGTGAATTCTTGTTAGGGTTGTTTTTCCATGAAATTGAACTCTACACTAATTGCTTCACTTTGAAATTTATATTGATTTTGGGATTCCATGAATATTGATATGTAGTTTCGGCTTTGAATACAATTTTTACTTAATGTTATTTATTATTTTATCAAATGATTAATTATTTTTTAATGTCAATTTGAATTAGATTTGTAGATTTTTTTTTTTTAAATTATGTCAATATTTCCTTTCTTTAAATTTACAATCTTATATCACTACTGCTTTTCTCTAGCTTTTGAATAGTTTTCCACGAAAGTTCCATTTGAGAATTTTACATATGGTATTGTGAAAAGTACACGTACACACTTAAAGTGAATGAAAAGAGTGACATTTATAGCTTTGGAGTAGTGAAGCTCATGACGGGAAGGAGGCCAGTAAATTTAGACTTTGGAGAGGACAAAGATGTTGTGAAGTGGGTGTGCAATATAATAGAGAAAAAAAATGGAGAGCAAAAAGTGTTGGATCCCATGCTTGTGGGCTGCTTCAAAGAGGAAATGGTGATGGTTATGGAACTAATACTCCTATGCACAAACTCCCTGCCCATCAACATGCCATCAATGAGGAGGGTGGTGGATATCTACAAAAGGCCAATCCGCAACAGAAGGCCAAGAAAACTACGAAGGATGGAAAAATATCTCCTTATTATTACGAGGAATCTACAACATGCAATATGCAATGAATAGGCATGATGGTAGTTGCATTTAGTCTAGACTTTTCTTTTTTGAATTTATCGCCAGTTTTTTTAGACTTTGTTCATGTATAGTTTTTACAATATAACTTAAACTTTGGTACTAACTTAAACATTGGTATTGATATCGAAAATAGAAGCTTTCTTTCTATATAGGAGCAAATATGCTAGAGGTTCAATATGTGTATTGTTTTCTGTACAAGAGGTTAGAGGTTCAACATGTGTATATAATTGTGTGTCACTCTACTTTACTTAACTGTTGGTTTAAAAAAAATTATCTTTATTATTATTATTATTATCCAATTTTAAAATCACCACCAAACTAAAACTCAAAATTTACTTTTATGTGAGAAACACATATGATACCATTATCATCATTCATTTTCAATGCTCCTTCTTAGGCTCTACTCTCCTTCGACAGAGATATTTAATTTAAAACACTAATGGAATAGATCAAGCAATCAAATGTTTTTATTGGATGCCACCTTAGATTTATTTATTTATTTATTTATTTATTTTTGGTCGGACGAAAAAAATGTTGTTATGTACTAACAGTTCATATTCATCATATCAAAAGGATCATGTTCCAATACATTATTCATTACATTCTTGCATATGCCAGATAGAAGGCATTATATAAAAAAACCCCATGAAGAGGCGATCCAATCCATCTCATGAACAATACAAAACGGGCCATATAGGCAAAACAAAAACCCGCATGCCATGCCAATAAACGGAAATGCAGCCATACATGTATACTAATTAGAACATCCAAGGAGCCCAGAACATGATGAGGGCCAGTGGGATCAAGTCATCTGATACAAAACAAGATAAGGAAGATTATGTATATAAAGCTAATACAGAAAGTAGGATCCTATATATACAAAGATAATATAGCCTAGAAAAAGTTGCATATGTAAAAAGGATATCCCGCTCGCTTGCAAATTTAAATAGGCTCGCTTGATGCTAGTTTATGGCAGAGGAAAAAATTGAGAATCCAATAGTGTGGAAGCCCTGTAATGCAAGATCCGAATGGATCCATAAGTCGACAACAGACCCCTTTTGGATAAAAGGTTAGCTTGCGTATTATTCTCCCTATGAATGTGCTGTATGGTGTAGGATTGAAACTTTCCGAGAAGATACTTTATCCGTTGTACCCTACCAGCGCTAAAACTGCATAGCATTCCACTTCTGCCATTGATCCCATCAATGGTATATTTCGAGTCTCCATATATGTGAATAGAAGGGAGTTTTAGATGAGAAGCAATCAAGATCCCACTCCATAAGGCCATAATTTCTGCCTTATTGTTTGAGACAGCTCCTCCGTTCCAAAACATGTGATATCAGTCCTTGTTTGCAAGCTTATCCAGGCGCCACAGCCACATAACCCATCTTTATTTGCACCATCAAAATATAACGCCGAGAAATCGATATGGTGAGGGTGATTCCTCCTAGAGAGGTCCATAATGGTAAGTGGGATAAAAGGCTGGTCATTAATCCTTAAGAAAATATTCCCACTAATCTTGGATTGATGTGGGGGAATATCTTCAAAAATCTTGCGATTCCGGGCGCACCAGATTTCCCAAAATACATAAAAGGGTAAGGATTTGAAAGAGCAATTTTCCACAGCCCAAGATTTAATGGTTTGTATACATTGAATAGGCCTACAAGAAGGGTCACCCAATAAACCAGCAAAATGCTGCCATATAGAAAGAGAGAAAGTACAAGTAAAAAAGAGATGGGAAGAAATCTCATCGTGTTGATGGTAAAAAGGACATCTTCCAGGACCACAAAATCCCCTTGTAGAGTACCTCCCAAGTAAGAAGTCTGCTTTTCCACAGTAACCATGCAAATAATACAATATTTGTAGGGATTTTAAGTTTGCATACAATATAGAAAGGAGGCAACATAGGGTCAGGAGTCATTTTTACAATTTGATGCTCATATGCGTCCTTTACCTGTAATCCCATACCCTTGTGCTTCCCATTCCAAACCATAATGTCGCCTTCACCTTTGAAGAATAATCCCATCGAATATAAATGGATTTTAAGACTCTCCCAGCTGATAGCCTCACTGCCCCATAGCCCCAGCATCACAACAAATTTCCATATGGGAGCCCCAAGGTTCTAGCAAGATATAAGATCAAAGAGAGAGAAAATACCATTGTGGTGTAGTCTGTGCAATAAGCGAGAATCAATGTGAAAGACGTTTTCAAAACCCATAATTCTGTATACAGCTAATAGAATATTTTTCCCGTTGCCAAAATCCCATACCAGTCTTTGTCCCAATATGAGCATCACTCTTTGGAAATTGCGCCAGATGGCGGATGCTTTATGCACGGTCCATACATTTCCCAAATAAAGAGGGCGAATAGGATCACCCTCCATATATTTGTGAAATATGATTTTGGACCATATTCCATCGCCCTTCAGAGCTCTCCATAAGGATTTAACCAGCAGCGCATTCGAGAATAATCTGAGATTTAACAGTCCCCATCCACTAGATCTTTTCGGAATGGAGATTGCCTCCAGTTTGCAGAGATGGATATTTCTGAGGTCCGAGGAATCTCCCCAAAGAAAGTTTGCAATAATAGAATTTATTTTGTTAACCGTCTTCACTGGGAGAAAATACAAATAAGACCAATAGACCACAAATTGAGATAAGACAGCTTGTATCAAGATGTATCTACCACCCAATGATTCTCATTACCTTGTTGTCATGAATTGCCATTTGGTAGAAACTCAAGTAAAAGCATGTTGCCAATATTAGATTCAAATCAAATAGCAGGATTAGAAGGAAATTTTAACTCGTTCTGTATTTGGAAATGGACATGTCTCATTGATGCCCTTCATTTTTACTTGTCCAACCCCGTAACACCTTTTTATATAATATGAAATAGACAGCTTATTATATATTGAACCCAGAATTTGGCCGGCATACATTTCCATCGTACTAATGTTTTTTTTGATGTTTTGGACTTACATATTCTTTCTATTGAGATGTGGCCAACAGTGTTATCATCTCTTTTTTCATGCCTGGTATTTAGATCATGTGTTTTCTAACCTTTTTTTTGAAGATGATAACTTTTTAATTATTCATCATTTTTCTAAAATAAGTTTTTATGTTATTTTCAAAAGTTGGGAATAACCATTTCGAAGTATATATTTTTATTATAATTTAGTTTTCAAAAATATTCCAAACGTCTGTGTTTATATATATATATATATATATATATATATATATATGAATGACAGAGAAGCATGATAATTTGATGAAAATATATTTAAAAATAAAATTAAAAAAATTATGTATAAATAATTTAAATTAAATATCAAATTGCAACAAAGATTATGAAATTGAATTCTAATGTGGTTGTACGTGGGACACTCTAAGAAGAAATGATTTTCATCTTGGATATTCATTCAAAAATAACAAAAAATAATTTTGTTATAAACATTTATTTTTAATTTAATTTTTTTAATATAAAATAATATAATAATAACAATTATTTATTAAATTAATATATTAAAAAAAAACCTATGTATAAATAATTTAAATTAAATATCAAATTAAAAAACAACAAAGTATCAAACTTAAAAACACACAAAGGTAATGAAAGATAATTTTATTATAAACATTTATTTTTAATTTAAATTTTTTTAATACAAAATAATATAATAATAACAATTATGTATTAGATTTTTGTTCGTGTTTGGTGAAACGTCTCATATGTATCACATAATTTTCTTCCAAAAATATTTCGAGATGCAATATTTTATAATATTTATTTATATTTAAAATTATATTAAATATAAATATAAACATAATTATAATTATTTTACACTGTATATTAAAAGTTAACATCGCCCAAAAATTCTCGTTCTTTCCGTTTCTCATCGACAGTCGCAAAATTCCATAAAGACAAAGACATAAAATATCACACATAAAATAATATAAGATGTAGACATCATTAGGAAAATAAAGGCTTAACAAAGTATTTAATAAAATTGAATAAAAACTATATGATTACCTTTTTTGTAATAATGAAACCATAGAAAATGAGGAAAAGAAAAAATAAAAGAGTAATTTTTGTTGTGAAAAAATTATTTTTTTATTTTATTGACTCAATTTTAATAATGTGATTAATCCAAAAAATATTTTTTTAAATTATAAATCATAAATCTATTATTTATTATACAATTAAAAAAACTGAGTACCAAACTTTGAGCAACCTCATGATATTTAAAAAAAATAAAAATTGAGAAATAAGTAAACAATTTATAAAACGGACTATTAAACTTTTCACAACCTCAACTACCGCTTTTTTTTCGAACTTTTGTTTAATTTTTTAAAAGAAAATATAGTCCGACTAAGACTTCAACCCTGGTTAAAGCGAGAAACAACAATTTCTTAATTCTACATCCCAAGAAAACTCGGGAGCATGATAACTTTATAATTCAAGAAAACAAAGCATTTTGTTGCGAGTCTAAAGCTTGGAGTGCATAACGAATCAATCTATTGGGTTTTTAATAACAAAAGCTTGTAAATCCAATTTAAAAACAATTGTATTCCATTTAAATTTTAATATAAAGAAAATAGTTTTGTTTTATGTTCGTTGTTTTTAGTTAAGTAATAATTTTATTAAAAAGTAAGATATATAAAGGGTTTGTTATATTAAACCTTGTGCAATTTTTAATTTTTATATGTTAATGAAGTTGCAAATTTGGATTAAAGAAAAGTGGATCAGGTTTTTTTAGTAGCAAGAAAACTTTTTAATTCGTAAAAAACAGAGAATTGTCAGTCTAGAGATTGGGGGTGCATATTTTAATGAAGTTGTTAATTTGGATTAAAGAAAAGTGGATAAGATTTCATTTTTTCTTAAGTAGCAAGAAAACTTTTTAATTTATAGAAATAGAGCATTGTTACTCTAGACATTGGGGTGCATAACAAATTAATGTATGGGATATTTAAAAAAATAAAGCATTGCGAGTTTAGAGATTGGAGTGTATAGAAAATAAATGTATTGGATTTTTAGTGAAAGTATCTAATGCAAATATAAATATTGGTAATAATATAATTTTTTAAATTTAATTTAAATTTTAGTGATAGTAAAATGATATATATTTTTTCCTGATTGGGGTGTGAGAGGGATAGTTGGTTTACAAGAGAACCACGTGGATGACAAGACACCAAAAGGAATGTGGAGGGGGAAGGAAAATTAAAGCCGCCACAAACAGTAATTTATGATGAGGGCGATAGGTAAGGTGCAGGCCAGTTGGCATACCGTAGGGTCTAGGTCCGCCAGGCGGTATGTAAGGCTTGGAATTCAGTGCATGCAACATAGCATGCGTAGAAGGAAAATCCGAAGGTGGAAGGAGAAGAGGGCGTTCAAGTTGTCGCACCTGCAGGATTGTCTGCACTCTTGGTCACCAGCGAAACGTTGGCTTTGGTATATCATTCAGACCCACCTTTTGTTTGTAATGGGAAAGAGGAAGGCTGAATCGAGAAGAAACAATAAGTTAAATTGGTTGTTGTTTAATGGGGGCAACATAATGGGATTATTTTCAATTCTCCTCAGCTTACTACCTTGTGGGTTCCTACATTTCTCACATGGAGGTTATGAACCTCCTGGCATGTCTCTAACACCTTCTTTTGCATATTTGCATGCTGCCATTTGTTGCTTTAAGGGGGCAAGGGTAGGAGAGACTGTAGAGGTTTTGGGGGGAGAAAATGAGTGGTGAGGACCACCGGCTATGTAAATTGGGGACGATAGGACTGGGTATAGTGTCAATAGCTCAGGGAGTTTTTTGGGTAAGTCAAGGGAGTTGAGGGAGGGGTGGGAGACCATCGCGCCAGGTAGGGAGGAATTCAGGGGCAAGAGAAGCCACAACAGATGTTCAAAAGATGTTGAAAAGACAAGGTTCCTGATCTTTTCCCATATGCATGGGAGGGGAAGTAATAAGGTCCAGGTAGAGGGTCAGATAGTGTCTTCATATCAGTGCAGGGAGGACCACAGAGTCTGAAGTTGGGTTGCAGGTCTGGAGGGCTGCCTATGGGGTGGCGTTCTAGCAGAGGCACCAACCACTGATGTCCTAGCACCAATAAAGCTTCCAGGGGAGCTCATTCTTTCCTCCACTCAAGCATGTGCATCAGAGCCTAGAACGGTAGATTTGTAAACTAAAAGGAGGAGACTTGGCATCAACATGAATATTTACCCTAACTCACTCACTAGAAACGACTATTTCACATGTCTGAGTAATTGGCAATTTCCTTTGACCCCATCTTCGTAGAATATTTTGCCAGCATGGGCATTGAAAGTGGTACAACAGGTGTGAAAGGCGACGAGAATAAAAATGAAGAAAGAGGTAGTGGAGGGGCATAAAGGCAGAGGCAGCCATAGTGAATTCAGTAAGGGGAAAAAGAAGGCGACAACTTCCACGAGTCAAGCGTTGAGGAAGAGAGGAAGGAAAACAAGGGCAGAGAACATGCAAAATTTGTTGCATGCTTACAGTGAAATTTCACCAGCAATGGTGAAGGCTAAGATTTATAAATGGGAAACAGAGCTTAAGGAGAAGGCAGCAAGGGAACATATACAGGCAGAAGAATGGGAACCATTGGTAGTAGACCTAGGTAACAAAAGAGGTAGGTTGACCCTGTTCAGACAAGTCATCCAAACTTATTGGATAATGAAGAGTCTGCTGGCAAAAGCCATGATTGAAAACCATCAATCGAGAGAAGTGCCTAGTGAGTCAGGGAAGCCTCAAAACCAAGAAGAGGAACCAAGCCTTGCAGTGATCCAAAAGGAAATCTAGTCGGTTCAAGTGCAGTTGTACCACTAGAATGTCAAGCTTGGGTGAATGGAGAAGTAGCTTCAGAGCATGCAACAGTAAGGGATATCGGGATTGAGCGCGAAGGATCTGACCCTGGTAGACTCTTCATATGATTAACTATTAGCATGTATGGATGACCATGCAATTTCTGTCTTTTTGTTTTACTGATGTCAGATAGTATTTACTTTTTCAATTGTCAATATGGTTTGATAGGAGATAAAATATCGTTGAAAATTTGGCTGGACATTCTCAAAACATTTCAGTTTTGGATGGCATATGATGCTTACTAGTGGCCAACACACATGGTTTCAGAGGGCAGGTTGAGGTCACCAGAAACATATTTTTTGTAACCTGCTTCATAGATGATTAATAGAGGAGTATTTCCAAGTTTAAAAAAAAATGGATATATTTTTTCATAAGTTACATAAATCATTTGTTGTTGTCAAGTAGTGACCTACCACTCGAGAAACTAGATTGCAGATAGAATATAAGTTTATCAATGCTACAAAATAAATTATCCATAAGTATACTGGGGCCATACAAAATAAATAAAAAAGGACTATGGGCTTCATAAGAGCCATCTAAATATAAATTCCTATGTAATATATCTAAATTAACCCTATGAGCCTTATCAACCGTGCTTCTGAAAACCATAATTAATAACAAATAGCTAATCATAAGAAGAATAGGTAGAAGTAGAGGCATCAACCTTAATTGGATTCAGTGTGTTAGGACTGGGGCGACTCGGTTTAGTGCCTAGTGTAACAACCTCCTTGTTATGCATCGATGGGCCATTGATTTCCTTTAACTATAGCACCACATCATCTACAACCAGGGGAATTTCATCTTTGGCGTCATTTTTTTCAAACAAGACCCTACCAAGGAGAGCCTTCATATGCCTATATAGATCAATGCTATGCATATATTGATCTTTCCTGCCATGAGTGTAGCTTGTATATGGTAAACATGAAGCCACAACATCCACCACTTCAGAGTCAAACAAAAATTTTCACTCCCCCCTTACGTTAGATTTTACTTTGCCTAGTTGTTCCCTTATTCACTAAGGAATATGCTAATAGTAGATGCAATCCAAGGTCTCCACTCACATACACACATGAAAACCCCCAAGAATGCCCCTACCTACACCCCCTCAACAACTACAAGCTATCTATCATACCATGGCTACAATTTACCAAAATGCAACAAGACTAGAGAACATGAGAAGGTCACAAAGGGGAGAGAAGAGTGCACATAATAGAAGCAAAGGATGTGAACTAGCGAAAAAACTATCAACAAAAAAAACAGGGAAGAGAATGGAATATTTCCAACAAATTTAGATGACTGCAGAGAAGTCATTACATAAACAAAGAAAAGAAATTGCACGTAAGGGAAGTTCACATCTAGATAATAGCCTTAGAAGCCCAATTATTAGCTATAATATCGGGACTACTTGTCCCTATAACTCAGGGGAAAAATACCATGATGGCTACGAGATCGATTTCAGAAAAGAGTGACGTGGTGCATGTAGCGATTGTCACAACCAAATGGCCCATCGTTTCAACCATGTAAATCCATCAGAAACCATTAATCCACATGCTTCGTAATAAAACCATGTTGCTTCTTGTGGATTGGGAGGGAGACACATCATCCTCTCTCAATGGGGATAATCCAAGTGGATATTGGTTGCCACCCACCTATTCCACTTGGACCCCCACCATTGTTTCTTTCATTTTTTCAGTTTCCTTAATTGTAGCACAATTTACTATTTTTAGCAGTTTTTCGGGTCTTGAACTTCTTGAGCCATTTTGAGGCCCTAAACGACATTGTTACCCATATTTTCCATTTAAAAGTTGTATTCCTCAGATATATCTTTATAAAAAGGTATTTTTCACATCAAACAAAGATCATATGGAAAATTTACGTCCCTGGGAAGTTGATGTACCAATTTACCCAAATGGGGCCCATAATTTTGGCACTTCATCTCCTAGGGTTAGCTTTTTGGATTTTTAGGGTTTTCCACTATTTATCAATAATAAATAGGCATTCAAGCCTCATTGTAACACATTTTAGAGGTATGTAGCTGCCACATCTCTTCTCCGAGATAAGTGGTGAGCCTTGGTATTGCACCAAGAGTGCTGCAACTCCCAAGGGCTACCCTACTTTACTTTATCAACCAGGGGTTCTCACAAACTTGGAAGTGGAAGTGTTATATACACATCAGATACATTCTATTCATGTCATCCTCTTCTGCTTTACGAGACGGTTCTATTTATTAAACTATGATAAAAACTGAAAAGTAAATTGCTGGAAGGAAATGATAGAAAAGAAACTAACTTAATTTGCAGAAAGGAAATGACAGAAATGAAAATAATTTAATGTGAAAAAGGAAATGACAGAAAGAAACTAAATTAAATTTCTGAAAAGAAATGACGGGAAGAAAACTAAACTAAATTGCTAAAAGGAAACTAATTTAAACCATACTTAACTTGGTCGACAAGCTAAACACACCCTACTTATCTTATGCTCTATCTAACATGCTTCTATCCATGCAACTGAGCTATTCATGACTTAATCCTAATTAAAAAAGTGTTGATTAGCAGCTTGGAGAAGAAAAGGGGCTAAAGGTGCTAATGGAGGGATAAACACATGAAACCAGGGTTAGAAGTGGAAAGAGCGGGTTTAAACCTTATTAAAGCTTTATTATGGCGCAAAAAGGCTTTGGAGAAAAACGATTTAAAAAGTGCAATGGCGGAGTTGCGATGGAGGACGAAAGTGCTATATGCGATATCGCAATCGCAATATCGCAAAGTTGTAGGGATAACGGAAGTGTTGTTCGGGAGAGGGAGCGAAATGCGAAATGCGATGGGGATAAAAATTGCGAAGTGCCAAATGCAATGGAATAAAAGTTGTGAAATGCGACGGGGAAAAAGTTGCAAAGTGCGAAGTGCAAGGGGTGACATGGAGATAGGACTGGTGGTAGAGTGTGATGACAATATCGCAATCGGCATCGGGAGCGGTAAGTTTTAAAAGAAAAGGGAAAAGGTTGCGAAATGCGATTTGCGATGGGTGATGTGGCGATAGATAGAGGATCATCGCAATTGGAATTTGGAGCAAGAAGTCTAAAAATAAAAAGGGAAAAGGTCACGAAGTACGAGGTGCGATATGGGAAGGTGCAGCAGTGTGATTGCAATAAGGCCGAAATTTGTGAAGTGCGAGATGTGATGGGTGACGTGGCAGCGGAGTACGGTAAGAATATCACAATCGGGGCTTCGAAGCAGAAAGTATTAACGAAAAGCGATAGAAGATGTGAATTGCGATTGTGATAGTGAATTGTGGTAAGTCTTTTAGAAGAAAAGGGATTGAGTTCTAATGTTTTTTTGAGTATTTTCATTAAAAAGGTAAACGTGAGGTGTAAAGGGAAAATCGTTGAAATGTTGAAGGACGGAAAAGGAAAGGGAAGGGGTTATGTGATGGCCGAGATGTGATAATCGACAAAAGTCCAAGGTAAAAGAGCACATGCAAAACTTTAATGGTTTCTATGAATAAAAAGGGTGCGACAACAGATAGGAAGAGAAAATAAGGAGGGAAATGGATCGTAATAGAGGTGTTTGGAAGCGTAACACAGAGATGGAAAATGAGGCGGGGAGGCGCCACTCGAGCTTCTCTGGGGCTTTAAAAATATGTCTTGCGATCAACCCTGCTAATTTACGCATGAAATACATATGAAATGCGTGATAAAAACAATGGAAAGAAAGACTGAAACTAGTACTGCAACTCTACCCTAAACTCAAACAGAAAGCAATTTTTGGCCTGTGGGAAGGTCTACCCTGCTCAAACTCTATTGATAGAGATGAGAGGGGAAGACTGCCTCATAGTTTTATAGAGTTTATCAGCTATTCTACAAGGCAGCTAAGCAGATTAAATCTACAACAGAAAAATATAATAGTAATGAAAATATCATAAATAAAACTAGCTAAATAACAAAAAGGAAAGAATGAAACAACAAAGAAGTTGAGGCACATGGATTGGGCCCTAACCCACGAGCCTCGCTCCCTGAAACTAGATCAGTAAAACAAAATTTATCTACTCATTGCATTCCAAAAAATACAGTTTTATTACATCCTCAAGGTCTTAAACAACAAAATACTAATAGAATGGAAAATGAATGGCATGGAATGGAATGGAATGGACTGCATCGAATGGACTAGAATCCACCAGAATCAACCCTAATTAGCTCTTGATCAACTTTATTTATCCTCAAGGGTAGCTGCCAACAACTCCCTAAAATATAGGTAATGAGTCCACTTGACTCCAAGTGAAGTATGGCTTGAGTGCACTTGGTATTGATTTGCTTGGCTGCCTCTGGAAATTGAACTGTTGGAGGGGATCTCATGAGGATCCTTTGGCTTCCTTTGAGAGTTAAGGAGGGTGGAAAACCCCCTTTAATCTCTCCAATATTTCTCTCTAATTTCCTGATATTGTGCTCATTTATTCTTCACTCTTGATCTTCCAGTGGCAGGGAGAAAGTCCCTAAATTATCTCCTTCTCCAAATCTGCATAATCTGCCCAATATTCTCACAATATTCTATAAAAATAACCAATATTAGGCACAAATATGAAATTACCTTTTAAACCTTCCTAAGAAAATATTAAAGCATAAGAAAACATTATTAAGTACAACAGGAGAGATTTCATATATCTTTTCATGCACATAAGAAAGGTAGATGAGCCTAAGAAAGGTTAGATGGGCCTTAATTTATGTCTAATTTAGAGGCCCATCATCACCCCCCTACTAAAATTGTTGCTCATCCTCTGAGCAACCTATTCATCCTCACTGCCTTATGGTTCTTCCTGCATGTTGGCTTATTTCATTTTTTGTGTATTAGCCCATGTGATGCTCCTTTAGCTAATCTTCTTGCTATTATTCTTGCATTTCTTCTCGTAGGTGCTTCATGGAGGTCCTCAAATTTCTTAAGAAAATATGTTTTGCATGCCAAGAGGTGGTGGATCCGCCTTTTATTTTATTTTTTTATTTTTTTCTTAATTGCATGCAAAATAAACTCACAGTTCTTTTTCTATGAACTGAGTTCACCCTTGGTTACCCCTTTGGCACTCCTTGTCTTCCATTACATGAACTGCTTACTACCCATTTTCTCAAGTCCTTTTTAATTTTGTCTTGTTCCTCTTCTTGGTGGAAAATGTGAGGCTGGTTGCTAGATAAGGCTGAGGTTGCTCTGCTACTGATTTTGGCTATAAAAAAAACTTTCCTTCTCACACTTTTCAATGTTTTATTAAGCTAAAATATATTCAAAGAAAGGGTTAGATGATTGCATACCTGAGCCTTACCATTGATTTGTTTTTGTAGGTGATATTGAAGCTATTGATATGGATGTTGGAGCTGCCTTCAGTGGTTCGGAAGCTGCTTTGAAGCTGCATGTGATAATCTAATTGAAGTCCTTTTGGAGCTTCTGAGCACAGGAGGAGGAAGTCCAAGTTTGAATGCGTTTGACCAGGGTGTTGACCAAAATTTCTTTTTGTGCCAACTTGTTGTTTTTCTTCTTGCAAAGGTTGGAGAGCACATGCATTCATTAGAGAGAGATACATGGAGAAAAATAATTTTTTTATTTTTATTTTTATTTTTTTAAGGCCTACTAGCCACCTCAATGAGGTTTTCCACTAGTAGGTCTGCCTAGGCGCCTCAAAGGAGGTTTTCACCTAGGATCTTTTATTTTTTTATTTTTTTCAACCCAATGACTGCCTCATGGAGGTTTTCAATCAGTGAGCCAATCTCAGACACCTCAAAGAGGTTTTCATCTGAGATTTTATTCTTTCCCTTTATTTTATTTTTTTCTTTTTTCACTTTCCTACTCTACTTGAAAAAACAAAACCTTTTTCAAGTATCAGAATACTTCCAATGGAGCCATGTACACATCAAGATGACAAATAAAATCATGTGCACACTTGGAATACATGCTCTGGCATGTACCTGAATATGAGAGATGAATTTATTTGACTGGGATTGTATCAAGTACTGTTGGAGAAGAGTGTGTTGTTGCAACTTAATGACTATTTGGAACCATATGCCAATATAGTTGTGATGTCTCTGGTCCACTTGCTGAGTTGGATCACCTTGGATGTCCTCTTTTATTATGACATTCAAATCTTCCTCTTTTCGCTGATTGTTCTCTTGAACACATGGAGGAAATGCTAGTAAACATGAGGAAAATTTCTCAACATCTGATTTTGATGTCGGATCTTCATCAAGTGCATCCCTTTATCTTTTGATCTCCTCATTTGGATCTTATTCTTCTTGATGTTGTCCTTCAATGAAATTAAGAAAATCTCTTCTTTGCAATACCTTTATTGAACTAAGATGCAAACCATTTAGATCAAGAGGATATTTTTGGTAGTGTTTTACCTCAGCATTGTAAGTGGGCTGAGATACTTCATGGTGTGGGTTTGGAAATGGTGGTATAGGTAGTTGAGTGGGGGTGGATATATGAGATGGATGTGGTTGAGGTTGTGGTTGTGGTGGAGGTGGATGGTAGTGATAGCATGTAGTTGGGTATGAAGGATGTTGAGAGAAATATTAAGGATGTTGAGGATTTTCCCAATAAGGACTTTGCCAACCATGTTTCCAAGCTTGGTTTTGGGGTTGAGATGGCCAAGGTTTCCAAGGAGGGAGTGTGTCCCAATTAGTTTGAGATGGATGTGGATAAGCTTGAAATTTTGCAATGGGTCCTTGCATTATATCAAGTTGACTAGGTTGTCAGGGTATCCTTGGAGCTACATAACATAGCTTCTTTGGTGATTTCCTTGATCCATTGTGTTCTTGGTAAACTTCTTTAAACCTAGGTAATGATGAACAACATTTAGTAGCATAAGATTATGCATGGATTATAAAAATATCATCATCTTCTTTTTTCTCACTTTTCATTCTTATCATTTCTACTTGTTCACTTAGATAGCTTCTTTGGTGATTTCCTTGATCCATTGTGTTCTTGGTAAACTTCTTTAAACCTAGGTAATGACGAACAACATTTAGTAGCATAAGATTATGCATGGATTATAAAAATATCATCATCTTCTTTTTGCTTACTTTTCATTCTTAACATTTCTACTTGTTCACTTAGATTGCAAAGAAATTCTGTTTTAAATTTATCAAGAAAAATTCCATCCAAGTTCATCTTTCCTTACCAATTTTGATGTTGGTTTACTTACTCTTTCCCTTCCTCTTGATATGCACTTACATGTTTCACAAATTTCTTCAAATGACAATTGATATACATCTCCTCTACTCATGAGATTAAGGAGATCAATCCACTCTTCCCTAATTGTTCTAAATAAGAGGGTTTTCAGTGTGTCAAATCCTAGATGATGAGATTTTTCCCTCTTAAAATTATACATGAACCTCTCTATTAGATCCTCAAGGCTTTTATCCTCTTCTTGGTTGATTCTAAAAAATTCTTCTCTGAGATCACGACCTTTATATTTTTCTAGAAATATCTTTTGCATATCATTTCCATGATACTATTGAACTAGTACCTAGACTCATGAACCATTTAAGAGCTCTATCCTTGAATGTTGCAGGAAATAATCTCAGTTTTTGAGTGTGTGATAAGTAGCCATAAGATCTACCAAGTATCTCATATTCAAAGAGAAATGTTTCTAAATCCTCTGTCCTCATACCATGGAAGTTGGGAAGGAAATATGGAGGGATGTTCTCAATATGTACACTAATGTCCATATCTTGAATGGGAAACCCAATAAGATCTTATTCCTTGTCATCATATCCATCCATCTCTTCTACCTTCAAATGTGTATGGTGATGTGGTTCTTACAGCACCACGTGGTCAAGTGGGGGGGTTGGTATTGGAGAAGTATTTCAAAAAATATATATATCTGAGTATCCCTACTCCTATGAGGCATGAAAATCATATTTTTTTGTATTTTTCAATATTTCGGAAACAACATGAAAAATTAAAGAAAAAAGAATTCCAAAACAAAATCAAATCATCTACTAGACACCTCCCCAGCAACGACGTCAAAAAGTGGTGAGCACTGGTATTGCACCAAGAGTGCTGAAACTCCCAAGGGCTACCCTACTTTAATTTATCAACTTGGGGTTTGTACAAACTTGGAGGTGACAGTGCTATATACACAATAGATGCATTCTATTCATGTCATCCTCTTCTGCTTTACGAAAATGTGTTATTTCTTAAACTATGATAAAAACTGAAAAGTAAATTGCTGGGAGGAAATGATAGAAAGGAAACTAACTTAATTTCCAGAAAGGAAATGATGAAAATGAAACTAATTTAATGTGCAGAAAGGAAATGACAGAAAGAAACTAAATTAAATTGCTGAAAAGAAATGACAGGGAAAAAACTAAACTAAATTTCTGAAAGGAAACTAATTTAAACCATACTTAACTTGGCCGATCGACTAAACACACCCTACTTATCTTATGCTCTATCTACCATGCTTCTATCCATGCAGCTGCGCTATTCATGACTTTATCCTAATTAAAAAAGTGTTGATTTACAGCTTGGAGAAGAAAAGGGGCTAAAGGTGCTAATGGAGGGATAAACACATGAAACCAGGCTTAGAAGTGGAAAGAGCAGGTTTAAACCTTATTAAAGCTTTATTATGGCGCAAAACGACTTTGGAGTGGAATGATTTAAAAAGTGTGATGGCAGAGTTGCCATGGAGGATGAAAGTGTGATATGAAATATGCGATATTGCAATCGAAATATCGCAAAGTTGGAGGGATAGTGGAAGTGTTGTTCAGGAGCGGGAGCGAAATGTGAAATGCGATGGGGATAAAAATTGCGAAGTGCGAAATGCAACAGGATAAAAGTTGTGAAATGCGATGCGGAAAAAGTTGCGAAGTGCGAAGTACGACAGGTGACGTGGCGGTAGGACCAGTGGCGGAGTGCGATGACAATATTGCAATAAGCGTCGGGAGCGGTAAGTCTTAAAAGAAAAGGGAAAAGGTTGTGAAATGCAATTTTTGACGGGTGGCATGGCACTAGGACGGAGGATTATCGCAATCGGAGTTTTGAGCGGTAACTCTTAAAATAAAAAAGGAAAAGATCGCGAAGTGTGAGGTGCGATACGACAAGGTACATCAATGCCATTGCAAAAAGGCCGAAATTTGTGAAGTGCGAGATGTGATGGGTAACGTGGCAGCAGAGTATGGTAAGAGTATCGAAATCAGGGCTTGGAAGTAGAAAGTATTAATGGAAACTGATAGAAGATGCGAATTGCAATTGCGATAGGGAATTGCGGTAAATCTTTTAGAAAAAAAGGGATCGAGGTCCAATGTTTTTTTGAGTATTTTCATTAGAAAGGTAAAGGTGAGGTCAAAAGGGAAAATCGCTGAAATGTTGAAGAACGACAATGGAAAGGGAAGGGGTTCTGCGATGGCCAAGATGTGATAATCGGAAAAGTCCAAGGTAAAAGAGCACATGCAAAACTTTAATGGTTTATATGAATAAAAAGGGTGCGGCAACTGATAGGAAGAGAAAAGGTGGGAAATGGAGTGTAACATAGGTGTTTGGAAGCGTAACACAGAGATGGAGAATGAGGCGGGGCGATGCCACTCGAGCTGCTCTGAGGCTTTAACAATATGTCCTGCGATCAACCGTGCTAATTTACGCATGAAAAACATATGAAATGTGTGATAAAAACAGTGGAAAGAAAGACTGAAACTAGTATTGCAACTCTACCCTAAACTCAAACAGAAAGAAATTTTTGGCCTGTGGGACGGTCTACCCCGCTTGAGCTCTATTGAAAGAGATGAGAGGGGAAGACTGGCTCACAGTTTTATAGAGTTTATTAGCTATTCTACAGCGCATATAAGTAGATTAAATCTACAACAACAACCTATAATAGCAATGAAAATATCAGAAACAAAACTAGATAAATAACAGAAAGGAAAGAATGAAACAACAAAGAATTTGAGGTACATGGATTGGGCCCTAACCCACGAGCCTCGCTCCTTGAAACTAGATCAATAAAACAACATCTGTCTACTCATTTCATTCTAAAAAATGCAGTCTTATTACATCCCGAAGGTCTTAAACTACTAAAGCCTAATATAATGGAAAATGAATGGCATGGGATGGATTGGAATGAAAATGGAATGGAATGGACTGCATCGAATGGACTAGAATCCACCAGAATCAACCCTAATTAGCTCTTGATCAACTTTATTTATTCTCAAGGGAAGATACCAACATCTCCCTAAAAAATAGGTAATGAATCCACTTGATTCCAAGTGAAGTATGGCTTGAGTGCACTTGGTCTTGAGTTGCTTGGCTGCCTCTGGAATTCAAATTTCTGGAGGGGATCTCATGAGGATCCTTTGGTCGCCTTTGAGAGTTAAGGAGGGTGGACAACCCCTTTGAATCTCTCCAAGATTTCTCACTAATTTCCTGATATTGTGCTCATTTATTCTTCACTCTTGATCTTCCAATGGTAGGGAGCAAGTCCCTAAATTATCTCCTTCTCCAAATCTGCATAATCTGCCCAATATTCTAATAATATTCTACAAAAATAACCAATATTAAGCACAAATATGCAATTACCTTTAAACCTTCCTAAGAAAATATTAAAGCATAAGAAAACATTATTAAGTGCAGAAGGAGAGCTTTAATATATCTTTTCATGCACATAAGAAAGGTAGACAGGCCTAAGAAAGGTTAGATGGGTCTTAATATATGTCTAATTTAGAGGCCCATCAATAAGTTTCCATTGTCCGAGCTAATTTATTTCCATTCTATAAGTAAGCATATTTCAGTCTTTAATATTAATGAAATGAAGTTATATTTTTGTTGCATCTTTGTGTCCATGTTTATATTTGTATTTTGTTGCGTTCCTGCATAAATTTGGATCAATGGTATCAGAATAGTATGCTCTTTCTCTGTTTTTCTTTGCATGTCTCCAACGAGGTTAGGGTATAATTAGTTAGGGCTCAATATAGTTGAACCCTTGTAAGATCAACCTCACAAACCCTGAAAGCCTCTCATGGTGGACAAAAACAAGTATAGTCTTTAGTCTTTAGAATCTAAACTTGGTATTGATACTTAAAATAGAAGCTTGTTTTCTGTAGCTTTTCGGTATCATTTACACGACTAATTAAGCTAGACTCTCAATAAGTACATATATAACTATGTGTCATTTTAATGTTGCATTTAAAAAAAATTATGTTTATTATTATTATTATTATCCAATTTTAAAATCACAACCAAATTAAGGATTAGAATTTACTCCCTATCCAACACCATGTGACAAGCACAAATACTACCATTATCATTCTTAGTTTTCAATGCTCCTTCCCATGCTCTACTCTCCTTCCCCATAGATCTCTAATTTAAAACAGTAAAAGCTAAAGCTTTCAATTTAATGGAATAGACCTGGCAATAAGATGCCTTTATTGGTTACCACCTTAGATTCTCATTACCTTATTGTCATTTATTGCCATTTCGTAGAAATTGAAGCATGTTTCCATTCTAAGTGTTGAATTCCAATCAAATAGGAGGATTAGAAGAAAATTTTAACTCCTCGTCCTGTATTTGGAAATTTAAATTTTCTAAATAAAAAATAATATAATAATAACAATTATTTATTAAATAATAATAACAATTATTTATTAGATTTTTGTTTGTGTTTGGTGAAGTGTTCGCCTCAACGGACCCAAAAATTAACATCGCCCCCAGAAATTCTTGTTCTTTCCGTTGCTCATCGATAGTCGCAAAATTCCATAAAGACATAAACATCAGACAAAATAAAAGAGTAATTTTTGTTGCGAAGAATTTATCCTTTTTATTTTATCTATTTTTTTGCGTAGATAAACATTGTATCTAATGTTTATTATACAATTAATAAAACTGAGTATTTGAGCAACCTCATTGTCTCTTTTAAAAAAAAAAATTTGAAAAATAAGTAAACAATTAATAAAACAGACTATCAAACTTTTCACAACCTCAACTACTATGCTTTTTTTTTCGACTTTTGTTGAATTTTTTAAAAGAAAATATAGTCCGACCAAGACTTCAACAACAATTTCTTAATTCTACGTCCCAATAACGCTGGGGAGCACGATAGGATTTCTCGAAATAACAATTTCTTAATTCTCTATCCCAAGATAACTCGGGAGCATGATAACTTTATAATTCAAGAAAACAAAGCATTTTGTTGCGACTCTAAAGCTTGGAGTGCATGACGAATCAATCTATCGGGTTTTTTATAACAAAAGCTTGTAAATCCAATTTAAAAACAATTGTATTCCATTTAAAATTTAATATAAAGAAAATAGTTTTGTTTTATGTTCGTTGTTTTTAGTTAAGTAATAATTTTATTAAAAAGTAAGATATATAGAGGGTTTGTTATATTAAAACTTGTGCAATTTTTAATTTTTAAATGTTAATGAAGTTGCAAATTTGGATTAAAGAAAAGTGGATAAGATTTCTTTTTTTTTTTAAGTAGCAAGAAAAATTTCTAATTTATAAAAAATAGGGCATTGTCAATCTAGATAGTGGGTGCATAACATGGATTGGATTAAAAATAAAAATTAAGAATTGTTAGCATTGTAGAGACAGAGTGTATAAAAAATTAATGTATTGGATTTTTAGTGAGAGTATCTAGTGTAAATATATATTTAAGAAAAATTATTGGTAATAACATAATATTGTAAGTCTAATTTAAATTTTAGTGATAGTAAAATGATATTTTTTTCATAAGTTATATAAATCATTTGTTGTTGTCGAGTAGTGACTTGCCACTTGGGAAACTAGACTGCTGATAGAATAGCAGTTTATCAATGCTACAAAATAAATTGTCTATAAGTATAAAGGGGTCATATAAAATAAGTCAGAGAGGACTATGGGCTTCATAAGAGCCATCAACGTATAACTTTCTATGAAATCTATCTAAATTAACCCTACAAGCCTGATCAAGTGTGCTTCTGAAAACCATAATTAATAGCAAATAGCTAATCATGAGAAGACTAGGTAGAAGTAGAGGCATCAACCTTAATTGGCTCTAGTGTGTTAGGACTAGGGTGGCTCGAATTAGTGCCTAGTGCAACAAGCTCCTTGATAGGCATCAACTGGGCATTCGTTTCCTTTAACTGTAGCACCACATCATCTAGAATCAAGATAATTTCATCTTTCGCATCATTTTTGTCCAGCAAGGCCCTACTAAGGAGAGCCTTCATACATTGATATGGATCAATAGTATGCATATATTGACCTTGCCCACCATGGGTGTGCCTAACATTCGATATACACACAACTACAACATCTAGCACTTTGGAGTTAGATAAATAATTTCGCTTCCCCCTTAAGTCAGATTCTATCTCGCCTAATTGTTCCTCAATTCGTTGAGGAATTTGCTCCTATTAGATTTAGGCCAAGGTCTCCACTCACATGCCTTGCCAAGGAGAGCCTTCATATGCAAATATATATCAATGGTATGCATATATTAATCTTTCCTACCATGGGTGTAGCTTGCATATGGTAAACATGAAGCCACACCATCCACCACTTTAGAGTCAAAAAAACATTTTCACTCCCCCCTTATCTTAGATTTTACTTCACCTAGTTGTTTCCTGATTCGTTAAGGAATGTGCTCACAATATATGAAAGCCAAGGTCTCCACTCACATGTGCACATGAAAACCCCCTAAAATGCCCTGACCCCCACACCCTCTACAACTGTGAGCTCTCTTTCGGACCATGACTACCACTTCACCAGAATGCAAGAAGACTAGAGAACTTGAGAATCTCACTAAGGGGAAATTAGAGTGCACATAATAGAAGAAAAGGATGTAAACCAAAGAAAAAAAATATCAACAAAAAAACCAAGGAAGAGAATGGAATCTTTCCAAAAAATCTAGATGGATGTTGAGAAGTCATGGCATAAACAAAGGAAAAAAATTTCACGTAAGGGAAGTCCACATTTGGATAGAAACCTTAGAAGCCCAATTATTAGCTATACTATTGGGATTACTTGCCCCTATACCTGAGGGGGAAAATGCCATGATGGCTACGAGATGGATTTCCATGCACCGATTTTCACAACCAAATGGCCCATCGCTTCAACCATGGAAACCCATCGAAAACCATTAATCCACATGCTTCGTAATAAAACCATGTTGTTTCTTGTGGATTGGGAGGGCGACACATCATCCTATCTTAATGGGGAGGTGGTGGCATCCTTTCCTTCCCCACCCCTTCTTATGTCTCTAATCACCCAATGTGGGGGGAAGGGGGGTGGGGGGGGTTGAATAAAGGGATATTAGATGATAATAGAAACACCTTTTGAAAAATTGGGGATAGAGGAATTTTTTATACCCAGGAAGAACCCATGCAGATAATTTTTTGTTATGTTTTTTTGCCCTCCTTATAATTTCAAAATTTTGAATTTCAAGCTCACTAGACTACAATGACTGGTTAACACAATGTACCTAAAAATAATGAAAAGAACATTAATGATATGGTCGTATGATTGTAACATTGTTTTGAATTTTTCTCAATAAGTTAAAGATACATTTTAGAAATTAAGCCATCCATCACTAAATACGATGGATTAAAATTTTAACGATATGTAACAACCAAAATACCAATACCAAACTATATTTCCATCAAATTTAAATATTGATTAAACTATATAAATTATTGACTTGCACTATTTGAAAAAATTACAAACCAAATTTTAGCATTCCATTTAGGGCCTCTTTACTTGTTGTAACACACTGAACCCCTTAATGCGTTATCAGGGTTGTGGGGCATAATTAGGCTTGATATTTAAGGTTTATTATGAAGACTAGGTCATACAATTTCCTCCTCCTTCAATTATCTCAAGTCTCAATTTTGATACCACCATTATTTTCTGCTCGTCAAAATCTTTCTAGCGATGTAACATTCATCTCATTTTGAGCTTCGCAGACAAAACTATTCCCGTTTCAATTTTTTCCCCTTGGGGCCACATCCTCATCCATACATGTCCACACAGAGAACACATGATAGCCCTTGGCCATGTGTCACCCCCATATTGGTCCATGTCCCTATCCCACATGTCATATCATAAACTCTCTATATTGGTGTTTTCCATTACATTGTTCTTTCTATAAACTCTTGGTGTTCCAGTATGTCGATAATCTAATGGGTTGAATCATCAATATGCCACTATGGATGTGGACCCTTTGATATGTCAGTATATTTGGTCATCAATATGGTTTATATGGACGATATGTTGATATACCCACATGAATAGCTAGGTTATTTTTTATTTCTTTATAACTGAAAATCATCACAAAACACTGACAAGTTGATAGGCCAATGGCCAACTTGGCTTGCCACACCATAACTTTAACATATAAACACATCATGCCACATGGTGAAGGTTGTCATGTCTCGGACATGGCATGGTTGATGTGTATATGAAGATATCCAAATATTTGTATTTCTGTGATGCCACACTCCCAAACTCCTAACATACTGATATGTTGATATGATATTTTGGAATTCCACATTAATCACTGACTACCAATCACCACCTAACATGTGGTAGGTGTTGATCTGTCCCCTTCCATGCTCCACTACTGATGTATGCCACAAGTCACTCATATTTGTAATCTTTCCTGCCCAGAAAGGCCAAATCTGGGTGATGCATGTTGTACACATGGCATAGCCATGTAACCACTTGTGACATCATATATGTCAACCTGTAGGGCCTCGATACTGCAATAATCCAATATTTTGAGTTTGTTAGATCGGCTAGGATTATATTGTGACCCCATGGACTCCTATATATAGAAAGGAGGTTTTGTAATTTGTATCATCCAATAATTTTTCATTTATGTAATATAAAGGATTTTCTCCCTCGAAGTGGATAATTTATAAGGAATTGATCTCTCTTTTCTTCTATTTTGGGAGCTGGTTTCATAACATTTGGTAACAGAGCTTTGGATTCTAGGGTTTTGCTACTTCAAACAGGTCATCGTGGAATTTTCACTATAATTTTTTTTTCTATGAAGGTTTAGAAGCTAAAAACAAAACGCATTTGTGAAGAAATCATGAGGAACTTTGTGTAAAAATTTAAGATCTTGGTTAGAAATATTTTCAGAGATATGATCTGCGGAAGTTAGAGTTTTTGCAGGCTCCCGAATTTCATCTCAAAGAGGTGACCTTGGGAAAATCGTCATAAATCTCCCTTTGAGCATCAGATTGGAATTATGTAAAAAGTGGCTAAAATTATATGGACTGTAGTTTCATGTGTATCAATTTCATAGCTGAAGGAGGAAACAGTGAGATGTGGCGCACCGTACAAGTTCGATCTACTGAACCAGTCCATAATTAGGTAATTGTGGGAGATTGAGAATAAATTTTCCTTGAAGAATCCAAATCATGACAGAGTTGTGGCATTGGAAATAAGATTCATAGGGCCAATAAAGGACTGAAGATAAAATCTCGAGGTTTTGAAATTACATAGATACATCAGTTTCAATATCGAGCTCCTTAAAAGCAAGTAAAAGGTATGTAATTTTTTTCAAATTGCATAAGTCTTGTTTGAAAAATCAGCTTGAAGTGATTCCAAGGGAATATTGAAGCATAAATATCAATATTGGGTTCTAAAATGACCCCTAAAAAGAGTTCAACACGGATTAAGCCCTCATAAGGCTCTACTATGGCTCATGAAGAGGAATAAGTGAAACATGATATATCAAAATTACAAGACCAAGTGCACCAAATTTTGCTCTCACAAAGAGTAACCAAAAATGAAATGGATGGTTTGAAGAAAGACGTGGAAGCTAAGATGGATGGCATGGAAGCTAAGATGGATGACATGGAAGCTAAGATTGAGGAAAAAATAAAAGACAACATGGAAGACATGAAGAATGATCTAAAAGCATACATGGAAGGTTTGAAGGAAGGTTTGAAAAATTTGATACAAGAAATGATTCCTAATGGAGAAAATGTAGTAGAGGAAACTCATGATGAGAACAAAATAAATGTTAAGCGTGATTTCATAAAACTCTAATGTTGGATTGAAGACCCACCATATTCCAAATATCGATATGAGAAAGTTTCATGGTAAGGATCCCATAACATGTATACTGCAGATGGAGCAATATTTTGATCTCCATAATGTAAAAAACACACAAAAGTTACACATTGCAACTTTATATTTAGAACAAAATACATTTGTATGGTATCGATGGATTTTCTCTCATAAAAACATTGTCAATTGGTCAATTTTTACAAAGGAAACGATAACACATTATGAGGATACAAAGAGAAACACCTTCTTTAGCCCATTGATAAATCTCAAACAAAAGGGTTCAATGGTGGAGCACATTGAGGACTTCCAAAAATTGAATATAAAGGTAACTGATATTCCAGAGAAACACATGATTGATATCTTCATGGGGACTTTAAATGATAACATACAACATGACATTCGCCTTTGGGAACCTGATTCATTGGATAAGAGATTCAGGTTGGCAATAAAAATTGAAAGTAAAATTATGGCGACAAGGAAGCCTACCACTCACATATATAAAGATGGAAGTGTTGTTACTACTAGACTTCCACAACCTACAAGGTTTACACCACAACAATTGGAAGAAAAAATAGAAAAAGGGATTTGCTACAATTGTGATAGAAAATACACTAAAGGCCGTAAGTTTGTTGGGAAGAAATTATTTTACATAGGTTGTGAAGAGGAGGAAGAAAATGAACAAGAAACTTCAAAAGAAGAGGATATACACTAAGAACCAACCCTAGAGACAGAAGAAATGAGTCCTACCATATCCTATAATGAATTGGCAAGAATTAACACTCTTCAAACTCTCAAGATAGAAGGACATGTCAAGAAGAAAAATGGAATAGTGTTGATTGATTCGGGTAGTACCCATAATTTTATTCATTGTAAGGTAGGCAAGGAATTGAATTACTTCCTATACCCAACACCAAAGTGTCAAGTGATGGTTGCAAATGGAGGAACTATAAATTTCTCTGGAAAATGTCATAATATCAAGCTAACCATAGGGAATACGTATTGAATAGTCCAATGCTTTCCTTTCCAATGAGAGGTGTTGATGTTGTACTAGGAGTACAATGGTTACAATCTTTGGGGACGGTAGCTTTTGATTTTCAAGAACTTTTCTTGCATTTTTTTCGAAAGGAAAGGAAGCTGAACTACGAGGTATCGCAGGCTAGCCAGGAAATATGATAAGCTCTAATGTCATGAAAAAGCTTCTAAAGAAAGAACAACGACGTGTAATTGCACAATTATGCTGACTAGAAATTCCAACGTCAAAATCATCTATTTCTCTAGATCTCCAAAAGTCTTGGACAATCATTCCAAGGTGTTTGCAACTCCCAAAGGACTCCCACCTATTTGTGATCATCATCATGCTATTCATTTTATTCTAGAAAGTGTTCCTCCAAACATCAGGCCTTACAGATATCCTTATGTCCAAAAGAGAGAAATTAAATGTATGATTGCAGAAATGTTAGAGGCTGGTATAATTCAACCTAGTCAAAGTTATTTCTTTGCTCTAATAGTATTGGTGCACAATAAGGATGGATCATGGCGCATGTGTCCGAATTATAGGGAGCTCAATAAGCTCACTATTAAAGACAATTTTCCAATTCCTATGGCTGATGAATTATTAGAAGAATTACATGGAGAAATTTATTTTACCAAGTTGATATTCGTTCAGGATATCATCAAATTAGAATGAAGACTGAAGATATTCCGAAAACAACATTTCAAACTCATGAGGGTCATTATGAATTTTTGGTCATGCCTTTTGGACTTACCAATGCACCTTCTACATTTCAAGGGTTGGTGAATTCCATTTTCAAACCCTTCATTACAAAATTCGTGTAAGTATTTTTTGATGATATACTAATCTATAGCCGGTCTTGGAAGGATCATGTTCAACATGTTGACAGGGTGCTCAAACTATTGAAGGAGAAACAATTATATGAAAAATCCTCTAGATGTTTCTTTGGAGTATAAGAGGTGGAATATCTAGGTCATAGTGTATCTCAGGAGGGTGTTAAGGTAGACCCTAACAAAATTGAAGCCATTAAGGAATAAAAAGTCCCCACAAACATAAAGCAGTTGCTAGGATTTCTCGGGTTAACAGGGTATTATCGCAAGTTTGTTAATAATTATGCGAGAATAGCAGCTCCTCTAACAACATTATTTAAGAAAGGTGCATTTTCATGGACTCATGAAGCAACTAAGGCCTCTGAACATCTTAAAGAGGCAATGTGCCTAGCACCGGTCTTAGCTACACTGGACTTCACAAAAACCTTTAATGTGTAATGTGATGCCTTAGGAAATAGAATTGGTTTGGTTTTAATGCAAGAAGGAAGACCCATTACTTTTGAAAGCCTTCCAATCAAAGGAAATTATTTAAATAAATCTATTTATGAGAAGGAAATGTTGGAAATACTACATGCACTAAATAAATGGTGACCTTACCTAATGGGAAGACATCAAGGTAAAAACTGATCATGATAGTCTTAAATAATTTTTGGAACAAAGACAATCTTCAGAAGTAAAAAAAAAATAGGTCACAAAGATGTTGCCTTATGACTTTGAAATCATCTACAAAAAAAGGAATCTAAATGTTATTGTAGATGCACTCTCAAGAAATGATGAAGAGGTGGAAGCATTAATTTGTGCCATTTCTGTTATCCAACCAGATTTAATAACTGAAGCAAGGAAGGAATGGAAGAATGACGAAGAAATGTGGATACTCATTCAAAATTTGCAGTAAGATCCTAGTACATCTGATACATTTAGTTGGAAAAATGATTCGTTATGGTAGAAATATCACTTATATATTTGTAAGAATTCCCAAATAAAACAAAAGATTCTTTTGGAATTGCACACCCTTAGGAGAACACTCGGGATTTTTAAAAACATACCACAGGGTGAAGAAATAATATTTTAGGATGTCCTTAAATTTGATATTCAAAGTTTGTGGCGAAATGTTTGGTTTACAAGAAAAATAAAGTTGAGACAATTAAGACCTCGGGTATGCTACAAACTTTATCCATCCAAGTCAACGTTGGGAGGAGGTTTCAATGGATTTCATCACAGGTTTACCTAAGTCCGAAGGAAAGAGTGTCATCATGGTGGTAGATGATAGACTTGCCAAGTATGCACACTTTTGTGCATTATCTCATCCATTTAAAGCAAGTACAGTTGCTACTGCATTTATGGAAACAATTCAAAAGCTACATGGAAACCCAAAGATTATTGTAAGCGATAGAGATCCCATTTTCACTAGAAATTTTTGGATGTAATTATTTTCTTGTTTGGGTATTCAACTAGCTCATAGCTCATCTTATTATCCTCAATCTGATAGGAAAACTGAGATAGTGAAAAAATGTTTGGAGGGTTATATTCGTTGTTTTGTATATGATAACCAAACACAATGGGTCAAGTGGTTACCTCTAATTGAATGGTGGTATAACACTTTCTTCCATACTACAAAAAAAATGACCTGATTTATGGCACTTTATGGATATCATCCATTGTCCATCACATCATCTTTAAGAGAAAATTCTAAGGTTCAAGCAGTGGAAGATCACATTGAGCATCAGCAAAAAACTATCTAACTCTTAAAGGATAATCTAAAATTGGCACAAAATCAAATGAAACAATAGGCATATCACCATCGCAACGAGAGAATTTTTGATGTAGGAGACTAGTTATTTTTACAGCTACAACCATACTAAAAAATGTCCCTCAAGCAAGCTAAGAAGGATAATAAATTATCACCAAAGTAATATGGTCCTTACAAGGTGTTGCAAAAGATTGGTAATATGGAATACAAATTGGAGCTTCCTGCTTCTTCTCGAGTGAACCCAGTTTTCCATGTTTCATGCTTAAAGAAAATTTCCATCCAAGTTCATCTTTCCTTACCAATTTTGATGTTGGTTTACTTACTCTTTCCCTTCCTCTTGATATGCACTTGCATGTTTCACAAATATCTTCAAATGACAATTGGTATACATCTCCTCTACTAATGAGATTAAGGAGATAAATCCACTCTTCCCTAATTGTTCTAAGTAAGAGGGTTTTCAATGTGTCAAATCCTAGATGATGCAAATGTTCCCTCTTAACATTGTACACGAACCTCTCTATTAGATCCTCAAGGCTCTCAACCTCTTCTTGGTTGATTCTAAAAATTTATTCTCTAAGATCACGAACTTTATATTTTTCTAGAAATATCTTTTGCATATCATTTCCATGATACTATTGAATTAGTACCTAGACTCATGAACCATTTAAGAGCTCTATCCTTGAATGTTGCAGGAAACAATCTCAGTTTTTAAGTGTGTGATAAGTAGCCATAAGATCTACCAAGTATCTCATATTCAAAGAGAAATGTTTCTGGATCCTCTATCCTCATACCATGGAAGTTGGGAAGGAAATATGGAGGGATGTTCTTCATATGTACACTGATGTCCATATCTTGAATGGGAAAACCAATAATATCGTCTTCCTTGTCATCATATCCATCCATCTCTTCTACCTTCAAATGTGTATGGTGATGTGGTTCTTACGACACCATGTGGTCAAGTGGGAGGGTTGGTATTGGAGAAGTATTTAAAAATATATATATATATATATATATATATCTGAGTATCCCTACTCTTATGAGGCATGAAAATCATATTATTTTTGTATTTTTCAATATTTCGGAAACAAATGAAAAAGGAAAGAAAAAAATAATGCTAAAACAGAATCAAATCATCTACTAGACACCTCCCCGGCAACGACGCCAAAAAAGTGGTGAGCCATGGTATTGCACCAAGAGTGTTGCAACTCCTAGGAGCTGCCCTACTTTAATTTATCAACCTGGAGTTTGTACAAACTTGGAGGTGACAATGCTATATACACAACATATGCATTCTATTCATGTCATCCTCTTTTTATTTACGAAAGGGTGATATTCCTTAAACTGTGATAAAAATTGAAAAGTAAATTGCTGGGAGAAAATGACAGAAAGGAAACTAACTTAATTTGCAGAAAGGAAATGACGGAAATGAAACTAATTTAATGTGCAGAAAGGAAATGACAGAAAAAAACTAAATTAAATTGTTGAAAAGAAATGACAGGAAAGAAACTGAACTAAATTGCTGAAAGGAAACTAATTTAAACCGTACTTAACTTGGTCGATCGGCTAAACGCACCCTACTTATCTTATGCTCTATCTACCATGCTTCTATCCATGCAGCTGTGCTATTCATGACTTAATCCTAATTAAAAAAGTGTTGATTTGCAGCTTGGAGAAGAAAAGGGACTAAAGGTGCTAATGGAGGGATAAACACATGAAATCGGGCCTAGAAGTGGAAAGAGCAGGTTTAAATCTTATTAAAGCTTTATTATGGTGCAAAATGGTTTTGGAGCAGAATGATTTAAAAATTGTGATGGCAGAGTTGCGATGGAGTACGGGAGTGTGATATGCGATATGCGATATCGTAATTGCAATATCGCAAAGTTGGAGGGATAGAGGAAGTGTTGTTCGGGAGCGGGAGCGGAATCCGAAATGCGATGGGGATAAAAATTGCGAAGTGCAAAATGAAACAGGATAAAAGTTGAGAAATGCGATGGGGAAAAAGTTGCGAAGTGTGAATTGCGACGGGTGATGTGGCGGTAGGATCGGTGATGGAGTGCGATGACAATATCGCAATCAACTTCGGGAGCGGTAGGTCTTAAAAGAAAAGGGAAAATGTTGCGAAATGCAATTTTTGACGGGTGACGTGGCACTAGGACGGAGGATTATCGTAATCGGTGTTTGAAGTGGTATGTCTTAAAATAAAAAAAGGAAAAGGTTGCAAAGTGCGAGGTGCAATATGACAAGGTGCAGCGATGTGATTGCAAAAAGGCCGAAATTTGTGAAGTGCAAGATGCGATGGGTGACGTGGCAGCAGAGTACGATAAAAATATCGAAATCAGGGCTTGGAAGCAGAAAGTATTAATGGAAATTGATAGAAGATGTGAATTGTGATTGCGATAGGGAATTGCGGTAAGTCTTTTAGAGAAAAAGGGATTGAGTTCCAATGTTTTTTTGGGTATTTTCGTTAAAAGGTAAAGGTGAGGTGAAAAGGGAAAATCGTTGAAATGTTGAAGAACGACAATGGAAAGGGAAGGGGTTCTGCAATGGCCGAGATGTGATAATAGGAAAATTCCAAGGTAAAAGAGCACATGCAAAACTTTAACGGTTTCTATGAATAAAAAGGGTGTGGCAACTGATAGGAAGAAAAAAGGTGGGAAATGGAGCGTAACATAGGTGTTTGGAAGCGTAACACATAGATGGAAAATGAGGCGGGGAGGTGCCACTCGAGCTGCTCTGAGGCTTTAACAATATGTCCTGCGATCAACTATGCTAATTTACACATGAAATACATATGAAATGTGTGATAAAAATAGTGGAAAGAAAAACTGAAACTAGTATTGAAACTCTACCCTAAACTCAAACAAAAAGCAATTTTTGGCCTATGGGATGGTCTACCCCGCTTGAACTCTATTGAAAGAGATGAGAGGGGAAGACTGGCTCACAGTTTTATAGAGTTTATCAGCGATTCTACAACGCAGATAAGTAGATTAAATCTACACCAACAACCTATAATAGCAATGAAAATATCAGAAATAAAACTAGCTAAATAATAGAAAGGAAAGAATGAAACAACAGAGAATTTGAGGTACATGGATTGGGCCCTAACCCATGAGCCTCGCTCCCTGAAACTAGATCAGTAAAACAACATTTTTCTACTCATTTCATTCTAAAAAATACAGTCTTATTACATCCCGAAGGTCTTAAACTACAAAAGCCTAATATAATAGAAAATGAATGGAATGGGATGGAATGGAATGGACTACATTGAATGGACTAAAATCCACCAGAATTGACCCTAATTAGCTCTTGATCAACTTTATTTATCCTCGAGGGAAACTACCAACATCTCCCTAAAAAATAGGTAATGAATCCACTTGACTCCAAGTGAAGTATGGCTTGAGTGCACTTGGTCTTGAGTTGCTTGGCTGCCTCTGGAATTCGAATTTCTGGAGGGGATCTCACGAGGATCCTTTGGCTGCCTTTGAGAGATAAGGAGGGTTGACAACCCCCTTGAATCTCTCCAAGATTTCTCACTAATTTCCTGATATTGTGCTCATTTATTCTTCACTCTTGATCTTTCAGTGATAGGGAGAAAGTCCCTAAATTATCTCCTTCCCCAAATCTGCATAATCTGCCCAATATTCTCACAATATTCTACAAAAATACCAATATTAGGCACAAATATGCAATTACCTTTAAACCTTCCTAAGAAAGTATTAAAGCATAAGAAAACATTATTAAGTGCAGAAGGAGAGCTTTAATATATCTTTTCACATGCATAAGAAAGGTAGACGGGCCTAAGAAAGGTTAGATGGGTCTTAATTTATGTCTAATTTAGAGGCCCATCAATAAGCTTCCATTGTTCGAGCTAATTTATTTCCATTCTGTAAGTAAGCATATTTCAGTCTTTGATATTAATGAAATGAAGTTATATTTTTGTTGCATCTTTGTGTCCATGTTTATATTTGTATTCTGTTGCGTTCCTGCATAAATTTGGATCAATGGTATCAAAGCAATATGCTCTTTCTCTGTTTTGCTTTGCATGTCCCCAACGTGGTCACGGTATAATTAGTTAGGGCTCAATATAGTTGAACCCTTGTAAGATCAGCCTCGCAAACCCCCATAGCCTCTCATGGTGGAAAAAAACAAGTATAGTCTTTAGTTTGTAGAATCTAAACCTAGTACTGATACCTAAAATAGAAGCTTGTGTTTTTCGGTATCATTTACACGACTAATTAAGCTAAACTCTCAATAAGTACATATATAACTATGTGTCATTTCAATGTTGCATTTAAAAAAAATTATATTTATTACTATTATCCAATTTTAAAATCATGATCAAATTAAAAATTAGAATTTACTCCCTATCCAACACCATGTGACAAACACAAATGCTACCATTATCATTCTTAGTTTTCAGTGCTCCTTCCCATGCTCTACTCTCCTTCCCCATAGATCTCTAATTTAAAACGGTAAAAACTAAAGCTTTCAATTTAATGGAATAGATCTGGCAATAAGATGCTTTTATTGGTTACCACCTTAGATTCTCATTACCCTATTGTCATTTATTGGCATTTGGTAGAAATTGAAGCATGTTGCTATTCTCTGTATTGAATTCCAATCGAATAGCAAGATTAGAAGAAAATTTTAACTCCTCGTCTTGTATTTGGAAATGAACCGTGTCTCATTAATGCCCTTCATTTTTACATTCTAAGTCCAGCAGAATTTGGCCAGCATCCATTTCCATCTCGAAGGTGTTTGTTTTTTTTTTAAATGTGTTGGACTTACATACTCTTTCTAGTGAGATGTGGCAATCAGTGCTATCATCTATTTTGTCCTGGCTGGCATTTTTTTTAAAAGAGAATAACTTTTTCATTATTCATCATTTTTCTAAAATTACTTTTAGATGTGATTTTAAATACTTTTGATTTTAAATGTCGAAATAAAAATTTCCAACTTACTTTTCAGAAATATTCCGAACTTCTGTGTTGGTTTATATATATTCAGGGGTGTACGATAATTTCATGAAAATATAATTTTTATTTTAAAAAATTAAATTAAAAATAAATAAATTATTTGACATATAAAGTCAAATTTAAAAATAACAAAATATCAAAGTTAAAAAAACACAAAGTAATGAAAGATAATTTTGTTATAAACATTAATTTTTAATTTAAATTTTCTTAATAAAAAATAATATAATAATAACAATTATTTATTAGATTTTTGTTTGTGTTTGGTGATTGGTGAAGTGTTCGCCTCAACGGACCCAAAACGCATTGTATATTAAAAATTAACATCGCCCCCAGAAATTCTTGTTCTTTCCGTTGCTCATCGATAGTCGCAAAATTCCATAAAGACATGAACATCAGACAAAATAAAAGAGTAATTTTTGTTGCGAAGAATTTATCCTTTTTATTTTATCTATTTTTGTTGCGTAGATAAACATTGTATCTAATGTTTATTATACATTAATAAAACTGAGTATTTGAGCAACCTCATTGTCTCTTAAAAAAAAAAAATTAAAAAATAAGTAAACAATTAATAAAACGGACTATCAAACTTTTCACAACCTCAACTACTATGCTTTTTTTTTCGATTTTTGTTGAATTTTTTAAAAGAAAATATATTCCGACCAAGACTTCAACCCTGGTTAATGCGAGAAACAACAATTTCTTAATTCTACGTCCCAATAAAGCTGGGGAGCACGATAGGATTTCTCGAAATAACAATTTCTTAATTCTCTAGCCCAAGAAAACTCGGGAGCATGATAACTTTATAATTCAAGAAAACAAAGCATTTTGTTGCGAGTCTAAAGCTTGGAGTGCATAACGAATCAATCTATCGGGTTTTTTATAACAAAAGCTTGTAAATCCAATTTAAAAACAATTGTATTCCATTTAATTTTTAATATAAAAAAAATAGGTTTGTTTTATGTTCGTTGTTTTTAGTTAAGTAATAATTTTATTAAAAAGTAAGATATATAAAGGGTTTGTTATATTAAAACTTGTGCAATTCTTAATTTTTATATGTTAATGAAGTTGCAAATTTGGATTAAAGAAAAGTGGATAAGATTTCTATTTTTTTTTTAAGTAGCAAGAAAGCTTTTTAATTTATAAAAATAGAGCATTGTCAATTGTCAATCTAGATAGTGGGTGCATAACATGTATTGGATTAAAAATAAAAATAAAGCATTGTAGAGATTGGAGTGTATAAAAAATTAATGTTTTAGATTTTTAGTGAAAGTATCTAGTGTAAACATATATTTAAGAAAAAATATTGGTAATAACATAATCTTGCAAATCTAATTTAAATTTTAGTGATAGTAAAATGATATTTTTTTCATAAGTTATATAAATCATTTGTTGTTGTCGAGTAGTGACTTGCCACTTGAGAAACTAGACTGCTGATAGAATAACAGTTTATCAATGCTACTAAATAAATTGTCCATAAGTATAATGGGGCCATACAAAATAAGTTGGAAAGGACTATGGGCTTCATAAGAGCCATCATCGTATAAATTTCTATGAAATCTATCTAAATTAACCCTACAAGCCTTATCAAGTGTGCTTCTGAAAACCATAATTAATATCAACTAGCTAATCATAAGAAGACTAGGTAGAAGTAGAGGCATCAACCTTAATTGGATCTAGTGTGTTAGGACTGGGGTGGCTCGGATTAGTGCCTAGTGCAACAAGCTACTTGATAGGCATCAATTGGGCATTCATTTCCTTTAACTGTAGCACCACATCATCTAGAATCAGGATAATTAATAGCAACTAGCTAATCATAAGAAGACTAGGTAGAAGTAGAGGCATCAACCTTAATTGGATCTAGTGTGTTAGGACTGGGGTGGCTCGGATTAGTGCCTAGTGCAACAAGCTACTTGATAGGCATCAATTGGGCATTCATTTCCTTTAACTGTAGCACCACATCATCTAGAATCAGGATAATTTCATCTTTCACATCATTTTTGTCCAGCAAGACCCTATTAAGGAGAGCCTTCATACATTGATATGGATCAATAGTATGCGTATATTGACCTTGCCCGCCATGGGTGTGCCTAACATTCGATATACACACAACTACAACATCTAGCACTTTGGAGTCAGATAAATAATTTCGCTTCCCCCTTAAGTCAGATTCTATCTCGACTAATTGTTCCTCGATTTGTTGAGGAATTTGCTCCTGGTAGATGCAGGCCAAGGTCTCCACTCACATGCCCTGCCAAGGAGAGCCTTCATATGCCAATATATATCAATGGTATGCATATATTAATCTCTCCTACCATGGGTGTAACTTGCATATGGTAAACATGAAGCCACACCATCCACCACTTCAGAGTCAAATAAACATTTTCACTCCCCCCTTATCTTACATTTTACTTCACCTAGTTGTTTCCTGATTTGTTAAGGAATGTGCTCACAATATATGCAAGCCAAGGTCTCCACCCACATATGCACATGAAAACCCCCTAAAATGCCCCGACCCTCACACCCTCTACAACTATGAGCTCTCTTTCGGACCATGACTACCACTTCACCAGAATGCAAGAAGACTAGAGAACTTGAGAAGCTCACTAAGGGGAAAGAAGAGTGCACATAATAGAAGCAAAGGATGTAAACCGAAGAAAAAAAATATGAACAAAAAAACCAAGGAAGAGAATGGAATCTTTCCAAAAAATCTAGATGGATGTTGAGAAGTCATGGCATAAACAAAGGAAAGAAATTTCACGTAAGGGAATTCCACATTTGGATAGCAGCCTTAGAAGCCCAATTATTAGCTATACTATTGGGACTACTTGCCCCTATACCTGAGGGGAAAAATGTCATGATGGCTACGAGATGGATTGCAGAAATGATCGATGTGGTGCATGCACTGATCTTCACAACCAAATGGCCCATCGCTTCAACCATGGAAACCCATCAAAAACCATTAATCCACATGCTTCGTAATAAAACCATGTTGTTTCTTGTGGATTGGGAGGGCAACACATCATCCTATCTCAATGGGGAGGTGGTGGCGTCCTTTCCTTCCCCACCCCTTCTTATGTCTCTAATCACCCAATGTGGGGGGAAGCGGGCAGGGGTGTTGAATAAAGCGCTATTAGATGATAACAGAAACACCTTTTGAAAAATTGGGGATAGAGGAATTTTTTATACTCAGGAAGAATCCATGTAGATAATTTTGTGTTATGTTTTTTTGCCCTCCTTATAATTTCAAAATTTTGAATTTCAAGCTCACTAGACTACAATGATTGGTTAACACAACGTACCTGGAAATAATGAAAAGAACATTAATGTTATGGTCATATGATTGTAAAATTGTTTTGAATTTTTCTCAATAAGTTAAAGATACATTTTAGAAATTAAACCATCCATAACTAAATACGATGGATTAAAATTTTAACCATATGTAACAACCAAGATACCAATACCAAACTATATGTCCATCAAATTTCAATATTGATTAAACTATATAAATTATTGACTTGCACTATTTGAAAAAATTACAAATCAAATTTTAGCATTCCATTTAGGACCCCTTTACTTGTTGTAACACACTAAACCCCTTAATTCCTTTTCAGGGCTGTGGGGCATAATTAGGCTTGATATTTAAGGTTTATTATGAAGACTAGGTCATACAATTTCCTCCTCCTTCAATTATCTCAAGTCTCAATTTTGATACCACCATTGTTTTCTGCTCATCAAAATCTTTCTAGCGATGTAACATTCATCTCATTTTGAGCTTCGCGGACAAAACTATTCTCGTTTGAAGTTTTTTCCCTTGGGGCCACCACCTCATCCATACATGTCCACATAGACAACACATGATAGCCCTTGGCCATGTGTCACCCCCATATTGGTCCATGCCCCTATCCCACATGTCATATCATAAACTCACTATATTGGTGTTTTCCATTACATTATTCTTTGTATAAACTCTTGGTGTTCGAGTATGTCGATAATCTAATGGGTTGAATCATCAATATGCCACTATGGGTGTGGACCCTTTGATATGTCAGTATATTTGGTCATCAATATGGTTTATATGGACGATATGTTGATATACCCACATGAATAGCTAGGTTATTTTTTATTTCTTTATAACTGAAAATCATCACAAAACACTGACAAGTTGATAGGCCAATGGCCAACTTGGCTTGCCACACCATAACTTTAAGATATATGTTACACCATTTTTTGGTCATCTAACATACTATCATTAGATGGACCCAAGTACACCATGTAAGACCAATTTTACCCTAAGTAAAATTGCTTTCACTATGTAAAATAACTTAATAAAACACATTTATTAGGTTGTTTATGGTCTAAACAGGAAACCCCAAAAGGAAATATTAAACAAACCTATATTTGTTTGATTTTCCTCAAGGAATAATTAATTAAACAATAATTCAATTATTATTCATGGTCATGTTTAACCCAAAACAAAGAAATTAATTAGATAAATCTTTATTTATCTTATTATTTTCTAGGAATAATTATTTAAATCTTATTTAAGTAATATTCCTTGTTAAATATGACTAAATCACCCATAAATAATTAAATAAATCATTATTTATTTGATTATCTTTCAATCACTTCCTTAAAATGATAAATAAATCATTTATTTATTTATTATTCACAAATAAAGGGATTTGACCCAAGTCAAATACTTTTTCCCTCCAACAAATATAATAAAATATTCCATAAAAGGTGGATCTAGATTTGGTTAATCTTATTTTAATCATGCACCAAGATCTAGAATGACCCAATATTTTGTTATAAATAGGAGGGTTTTTTCTACCATTCTTCACCTTTTGTTGCCTATTAGATCACTCTGGATCTATACTCTTGGTCTGACTTTGATCCATTATCATTGTCAAATTTTCCATTATTTGTTGTGTGAGCTCCCTTTGAGTTCTATCTTTGTCTGGGTTTTCTACACCAACAAGAGAGAGAAATACTAGATCTGAGGTGCTGAGGACTTCCAAGAACCCATCCCATTGAGGAGAATTGGAAACACCTTCTTGTTTTCCTCCCAGGTGCCCTTAATACAAAAATTCTTTCAAAAATATTGTTCTTATCTTGTCTATTGGATGTATGGAGCAAAACCTTACTTTTACTGCTTAATGTCTCTTTATGCATAGATCTGGATTTTTGTAGCATTTGTCTTGATCAACTAACTGCAGATCTGAAGATATCGGCAGCCATATTTGATGTTAGAGCTATAAGCTATGCGTAGCTAAAGTGGTCTTTTTTCGTACACTTCGACAAAAGATTCATACTAACAATATAATCACATCATGCCACATGGTGAAGGTTGTCATGTCTCGAACATGGCATGGTTGATGTGTATATCAAGGTATCCAAATATTTGTATTTCTGTGATTCCACACTCCCAAACTCCTAACATATTGATATGTTGATATGATATTTTGGAATTCCACATTAATCACTGACTACCAATCACCACCTAACATGTGGTAGGTGTTGATGTGTCCCCTTCCATGCGCCACTACTGATGTATGCCACAATTCACTCATATTTGTAATATTTCCTACCCAAAAAGGCCAAATCTGGATGATGCATGTTGTACACATGGCATAGCCATGTAACCACTTGTGACATCATATAACGTCAACATGTAGGGCCTCGATACTGCAATAATCCAATATTTTGAGCTTGTTAGCTCACAGACCTAGTAAATAGTGGTAAGGTCGTCATTTGATTGTCCATCACTTGGGGCCATGTTATATCAGGGTATTTCCATATAAAGTAGTTATTTTCATCCTTTTAGGTCTGAACAACCGATAGGCCCACTTCTCATTTAGCTCTCGATTTTGGCTCCCCTCGACCTATGTGACTAGGAGTTAGGTCCCTATATTACTAGTGTAGTCCCTTATTGTTGTTAATGTAGCCCCCTTATTGTTATTGGTGTACCCCTGTAGTCCCCATATTGTTATTATTGTGCCCCATAAAATCCCACTATTGTTATTGTGTTGCCCTTACATTATTATTATTAGGTCAGCTAGAATTATATTGCGACCCCATGGAATCCTATATATAGAAAGGAGGTTTTGTCATTTGTATCATCCAATAATTGTTCATTTATATAATGTAAAGGAGTTTTCTCCCTCGAAGTGGCTGATTTATAAGGAATTGATCTCTCTTTTCTTCTATTTTGGGAGCTGGTTTCATAACATTTGGTAACAGAGCTTTGGATTCTAGGGTTTCGCTGCTTCAAACAAGTTATCATGGAATTTTTGCTATAATTTTTTTTTCTATGAAGGTTCAAAAGCTAAAAACAAAACCCATTTGCGAAGAAATCATGAGGAAATTTGTGTAAAAATTTTAGATCTTGGTTAGAAATATTTTCAGAGATATGATCTGCGGAAGTTAGGGTTTTTGTAGGCTCCCAAATTTCATTTCAAATAGGTGACCTTGGGAAAATCTTCATAAATCTCCCTCTGAGTATCAGATTGGAATTATGTAAAAAGTGGCTAAAAGTACATGGACTGTAGTTTCCTGTTATCAATTTCATAGCTAAAGGAGGAAACAGTGACATGTGTTATGACGTACAAGTTCGATCTACTGAACCAGTCCATAATTAGGTCATTGTGGGAGATTGAGCATAACTTTGCCTTGAAGAATCAAAATCATGTCAGACTTGTGACATTGAAATAAGATTCATAGGGCTAATAAAGGACTGAAGATAAAATCTCGAGGTTTTGAAATTACATAGATACAATAGTTTCAATATCGAGCTCCTTAAAAGCTAGAAAAAGGTGTGTATGTTTTTTTCAAATTGCATAAGTCTTGTTTGAAAGATCAGTTTGAAGTGATTCCAAGGGAATATTGAAGCATAGATATCAGTATTGGGTTCTAAAATGACCCCTAAAAAGAATTCAACATTGATTAAGCCCTCATAAGGCTCTATTATGGCTCATTAAGAGGAATAAGTGAAACATGATATATCAAAATTACAAGACCAAGTGCACCAAATTTCGCTTTTGCAAAGAGTAACAAAAAATGAAATGGATGGTTTGAAGAAAGACGTGGAAGCTAATATGGATGACATGGAAGCTAATATGGATGACATGGAAGCTAAGATCGAGGAAAAAATAAAAGACAACATGGAAGACATGAAGAATGATCTAAAAGCATACATGGAAGGTTTGAAGGAAGGTTTGACAAATTTGATACATAAAATGACTCCTAATGGAGAAAATGTAGTAGAGGAAACTCATGATGAGAACAAAATAAATGTTAAGCATGATTTCATAAACTCTAATGTTGGATTGAAGACCCACCATATTCCAAATATCGATATGAGGAAGTTTCATGGCAAGGATCCCATAACATGTACACTGCAGATGGAGCAATATTTTGATCTCCATAATGTAAAAAACACACAAAAGGTACACATTGCAACTTTATATTTAGAACAAAATACATTTTTATGGTATCGATGGATTTTCTCTCATAAAAACATTGTCAATTGGTCAATTTTTACAAAGGAAACGATAACACATTATGAGGATACAAAGAGAAAGACCTTCTTTAGCCCATTGATAAATCTCAAACAAAAGGGTTCAATGGTGGAGCACATTGAGGACTTCCAAAAATTGAATATAAGGGTAACTGATATTCCAGAGGAACACAGGATTGATATCTTCATGGGGACTTTAAATGATAACATACAACATGACATTCGCCTTTGGGAACCTGATTCATTAGAGAAGAGATTTAGGTTGGCAACAAAAATTGAAAGTAAAATTATGGCGACAAGGAAGCCTACCACTCACATATATAAAGATGGAAGTGTTGCTACTCCTAGACTTCCACAACCTACAAGGTTTACACCACAGCAATTGGAAGAAAAAATATCAAAAGGGATTTGCTACAGTTGTGATAGAAAATACACTAAAGGTCGTAAGTGTGTTGGGAAGAAATTATTTTACATAGGTTGTGAAGAGGAGGAAGAAAATGAACAAGAAACTTCAAAGAAGAGGATATACACTAGGAACCAACCCTAGAGACATAAGAAATGAGTCCTACCATATCCTATAATGAATTGGCAAGAATTACCACTCTTCAAACTCTCAAGATAGAAGGACATGTCAAGAAGAAAAATGGAATAGTGTTGATTGATTCAGGTAGTACCCATAATTTTATTCATTGTATGGTAGCCAAGGAATTGAATTTCTTCCTATACCCAACACCAAAGTGTCAAGTGATGGTTGCAAATGGAGGAACTATAAATTTCTCCGGAAAATGCCATAATATCAAGCTAACCATGGGGAATACGTATTGAATAGTCCAATGCTTTCCTTTCCAATGGGAGGTGTTGATGTTGTACTAGGAGTACAATGGTTACAATCTTTGGGGACAATAGCTTTTAATTTTCAAGAACTTTTCTTGCATTTTTTTCGAAAGGAAAGGAAGCTGAATTACGAGGTATTGCAGGGTAGCCAGGAAATATAATAAGCTCTAATGTCGTGACAAAGCTTTTGAAGAAAGAACAACGAGGTGTAATTGCACAATTATGCTCACTAGAAATTCCAACGTCAAAATCATCTATTTCTCTAGATCTCCAAAAGTCTTGGACAATCATTCTAAGGTGCTTGAACTCCCAAAGGACTCCCACCTATTTTTGATCATCATCATGCTATTCATTTTATTCTAGAAAGTGTTCCTCCAAACATCAGGCCTTACAGATATCTTTATGTCCAAAAGAGAGAAATTAAATGTATGATTGCAGAAATGTTAGAGGCTGGTATAATTCAACTTAGTCAAAGTTCTTTCTCTTCTCTAGTAGTATTGGTGCACAATAAGGATGGATCATGGCGCATGTGTCCGAATTATATGGAGCTCAATAAGCTCACTATTAAAGATAATTTTCCAATTCCCATAATTGATGAATTATTAGAAGAATTACATGGAGAAATTTATTTTACCAAGTTGATATTCGTTTAGGATATCATCAAATTAGAATGAAGACTGAAGATATTCCGAAAACAACATTTCAAACTCATGAGGGTCATTATGAATTTTTGGTCATGCCTTTTGGACTTACCAATGCACCTTCTACATTTCAAGGGTTGATGAATTCCATTTTCAAACCCTTCATTAGAAAATTTGTGTAAGTATTTTTTGATGATATACTAATCTATAGCCAGTCTTGGAAGGATCATGTTCAACATGTTGACAGGGTGCTCAAACAATTGAAGGAGAAACAATTATATGAAAAATCCTCCAGATGTTTCTTTGGAGTATAAGAGGTGGAATATCTAGGTCATATTGTATCTCAGGAGGGTGTTAAGGTAGACCCTAACAAAATTGAAGCCATTAAGGAATGAAAATTCCCCACAAACATAAAGCAGTTGCTAGGATTTTTCGGGTTAACAGGGTATTATCGCAAGTTTGTTAATAATTATGCGAGAATAGCAGCACCTCTAACAACATTATTTAAGAAAGGTGCATTTTCATGGACTCGTGAAGCAACTAAGGCCTTTGAACATCTTAAAGAGGAAATGTGCCTAGCATCGGTCTTAGATACGCCAGACTTCACAAAAACCTTTAATGTGTAATGTGATACCTTAGGAAATAGAATTAGTTTGGTTTTAATGCAAGAAGGAAGACCCATTGCTTTTGAAAGCCTTCCAATCAAAGGAAATTATTTAAAGAAATCTATTTATGAGAAGGAAATGTTGGCAATACTACATGCACTAAATAAATAGCAACCTTACCTAATGGAAAGACATCGATCATGATAGTCTTAAATAATTTTTGGAACAATTTATTGCGTAGATAAACTCATCAACATTTATCTATTTTTGTTGCATAGATAAACATTGTATCTAATGTTTATTATACAATTAATAAAACTGAGTATTTGAGCAACCTCATTGTCTCTTTAAAAAAAATAAAACAAAAAATAAGTAAACAATTAATAAAACGGACTATCAAACTTTTCACTACCTCAACTACTATGCTTCTTTTTTCGACTTTTGTTGAATTTTTTAAAAGAAAATATAGTCCGACCAAGACTTCAACCCTGGTTAATGCGAGAAACAACAATTTCTTAATTCTACGTCCCAACAAAGCTGGGGAGCACGATAGGATAACTCGGGAGCATGATAACTTTATAATTCAAGAAAACAAAGCATTTTGTTGCGAGTCTAAAGCTTGGAGTGCATAACGAATCAATCTATCGGGTTTTTTATAACAAAAGCTTGTAAATCCAATTTAAAAACAATTGTATTCCATTTAAAATTTGATATAAAGAAAATAGTTTTGTTTTATGTTCGTTGTTTTTAGTTAAGTAATAATTTTATTAAAAAGTAAGATATATAAAGGGCTTGTTATATTAAAACTTGTGCAATTTTTAATTTCTAAATGTTAATGAAGTTGCAAATTTGGATTAAAGAAAAGTGGATAAGATTTCTATTTTTTTAAGTAGCAAGATTTTTTTTTTAATTTATAAAAATAGAGCATTGTTAATCTAGATAGTGGGTGCATAACATGTATTGGATTCAAAATAAAAATAAAGCATTGTAAGTATTGTAGAGATTGGAGTGTATAAAAAAGTAATGTATTTGATTTTTTGTGAAAGTATCTAGCGTAAATATATATTTAAGAAAAAATATTGGTAATACCATAATATTGCAAATCTAATTTAAATTCTAGTGATAGTAAAATGATATTTTTTTCATAAGTTATATAAATCATTTGTTGTTGTCAAGTAGTGATCTCACTTGGGAAATTAGACTGCTGATAGAATAGCAGTTTATCAATGCTACTAAATAAATTGTCTATAAGTATAAGGGGGCCATACAAAATAAGTCGGAAAAGACTATGGGCTTCATAAAAGCTGTTGATCATAATAATCTTCCTATAAGATTTTCACAGGAAATCTGGCATAAAAGCTCTCAAATTCCCCCTTGCAACGTTGGAAAATAATTTTTGTGTCTATCGTTGCCATTTCCCGCCTCCAAAACTCATTATAAATGGCTGAAAACCCATATTTGAAATATTCGAGGCATAGCTCCTTCGGCCCTAGCCCCCTCCGTCTTGTTCTCCATGTAACCTGGGTACCAGACCGAGTGCTAAAACCAGAGTTGCTTATCACGTATGTATATCGGGCGCGCCCTCGTCCGTTGATCTGTACAGATCAAACGGCATTCGTGATCCTCCATTCATCGCCCAAAACCGCATCTCAGCTGTCCGATCAAACTGTGAAATAAACAGTTCGTGATGCGCCTGTCCTGGTGGTCCCTGCGCCCAAAACAATGTTCAAAACCGGGTGGTATGTATTGCACCGCTTTTCAGCGGCAGGCGGTATTCTTCAAAACGGAGCGATTCCACTCATTCCCCGCCACGTGTCTCCGCGTATGGCCCCAAAACCGCTCTCCATCGCGCATTATTGTTCGGTCGGAGTCATGCAGCGATATTCATCACAGCCGTCCGATCTGAGGACCTTCATCCGACGATCATCACGCTCCGACGCTGCATGGGATTTAACGCAGGCAAATCTCGCCCCTGGCCCACTGTCTATCGCATCCGTCGCCCTTTCAACCGTCGATCTCCTCATGAGATTGGACGGCCAAGATTTCATTATCCCTGCTGTTGACTCGGTCTTCCTCCACGTCATCATCCCACGTGTTATCGCATTTCTTCCTCCGCCATTTATATATTTCATTCATACGTCATATTTTAATGTTCCGCATTATAAAATCTGGCCAGCCCTTCCACCATTATTTCCACTGCGTTTTTTTCGTCACCACCCTGCATGTTTTCGTCGCTTCCTCACGTCGCTCTGTCACACAGTCGCTTCCATTGCATTGCAGTCCCCCATGCATTTGTTTTCTTCACAGCTTTGTGTGTTTTGTAGGTTGACAACGACGGAGAATTATCATAATTTGCGGCATCCATTACAAGAGCCGAGCACACGTCAAAGGACCATTTTTCAGAGCAAAATTATGAAGAAAGTCCTCGGAGGCCAAATCGACAAGACTCCAATTTAAGAGGCAGGGTTCAAATTTGTCAAACCCTGCAGGGACGTTCAAGGCGCCGATTTCACAGATAAAGAATATCAGTAATCAGCAGAGAATTAAATACAGGTAGCTGAAGATTTTGGAGGCCTTGTCCTAGCCTTTGGAAGCAGAGTACCAAATTGAAGATCCTGCACATCATTCGAAAGATCTATACACAGAAAACAATGTCCTCAAGGCTTTATTTCAACAGAGTTTTCTTTCCAGGAAAGAACGAATATTTGTGTGATTTTACTGCTTTGCCGTGTCCCTGGAGATATTTCTACCCAGTGCATTTATTTCAGAGAGCAGGCCACAGAGTACAAACAACATAGCATAGTCATTTAGCAGTATGGCGCGGATGCTTCCGCCATTTTTCCTTAATTTTGCAAATTAATTGTTCACCACCTACCTCTTTTACTTGGAGTTGGGTTTTCTCCTATAAAAACCAAGAAGAAACGCATTGTAAGGGTTCCATATTTTATCAGAAAAATTATGCAGTGAAAGGCTTTTTGCATGCATTTTGTAAAAGTCTTGTATGAAGGCTCAGAGTCCATAGGGTCTCAGTGAGGAGGAGTTCTATCTGTCAAAGAGGATTCTGGTCTTTGGTATTTCACAGTCTATAACTTTCTTTATTTGTGTTATATTAATAGAACACTTCATTTCATCCCTCTTTCTTGTATCATGTTTTGGAATGCGAGTGGCTCGTTGATCTTTAGTATGGATTCATCCTAGTTGATGCCCATGCTCGGATCAGCCAAGCACTTTAAATATGGCTCATGCATGATGTTCTGTCCCATTATCCGGCTAACCATACTTCTGCTATATTAGTTGCTTTGGAAGGGTGCTTTTAAAATGTTATTATCATGTATGGATTCTTAGATTGGTAAGCCCATGCATGGTGGTATTGTATATCTGGGTATCAGCTCAATGATAACTAATATCTCCTCAATATTTCTTTCATTACATACACCTTCTGATAATTTATGTCTGTGAAGTATTTCTGAATCGGCCCACTTTGCAATAAACTGTCTCTGAATTATCTGTTGTTTTTGTATTAGAGTTCTGCATCTTGCCTCTGCAGTATCTCTTTTCCTGTGTCAGTTTCTGAGAGTTTGGTCCCATTATATTTTATTTCCCTGTTTACAGGAGATAGCATGTGAGCTGAAGCTGACAACTTCCTACATTATATTATATGCTCCTTGCTATGCTAAGATGTTCTAGGCACTGGTCTATCACAACTCTAGGTTGTCTCTAGGAGCGACAACATCTTTCTGGCACCGTTTCCAGGGAAGAATTTGAGAAAATCATAATCCCTGGGCCTCGAAAAAATTATATTCACTCTCTAAGTAGGTGAGCTCAGAGAGTTGAGAGTTGTAAATCCCTCACCTTGGAGACTCCACATCTGTTATTTGATAAATCTATTTGCAGTCCTGGCTCCTCGTAAGCCACACCTGAGGTCAGATACGTCTAAGCCAAAGACACCTTTAGTGTCTGACCCTGACCAGATTATACATAGAAGAAATTGGAGGGAAAGGAAATCAGCCCGTTCCGAAATTCCTTAAGTGTCTATAGAAGATTTTCCTTCCGCCTCCTCTCAAGATTCTCAACTGCAAATTTCCGACTCCACTATGGGAGATACTGATTATTATTACTCAGATAGTCCACCCCAAGAAGGTATTAGAAATAAAAACAGTCTTCATCCTACTCCTGAGGTTGAAGAAGTCAAGGAAGTAACCGAAGTATTTGTTGTTAATAGACCTTTGTTCCCCTCAACCCCTCAAGCTGCAGTTGAGTATATTCCTATTATTATTCATACTCCGCTTCCACCTCCTCCTCTTACTCATCAAACTATCGCACTACCTCCACCTCCTCCTCTTACTCATCAAACTATCGCACTACCTCCACCTCCTCCTCTTACTCATCAAACTATCGCACTACCTCCACCTCCTCCAATGGCCAATGTTCTGACCTTCTTGATGAATAGATATGCTCCCCTGGCATTACCCCAGGTGCTGAATGATATGCCCTAGGATTATCTGAATATCTTGCCCAAATTCAATGGGGAAAATGAGATTGATGCTCAAAAACATCTTGAGACTTTCTGCTCCTTTGCAGAGAACTTTAATGTTGAACATTTGGATGCGATCTTAAGACTGTACGTGCAGTCTCTCGATGGTGAAGCTCGAAAAGGGTTCAAGACATTGGTTGGCCGTTCTATTACCACTTGGGACAATATGGAAGACACTTTTCTCAGAAAGTGGGGAGAGAAAAAAGATCATGGAAATTGTCTCATTGAGTTCAATACACTAAAGAAAAGACACAATGAAGGAGTATCGGAATTTATCAAGAGATTTAATAAGTTGTATCTGAGCCTCCCTGCTGATATGAAGCCCCATCAAACTACTGCTAGAGTTGTTTTTGTAGCAGCCTTTGATTCAGAATTTGGTTTCTCCCTCAGAGAAAGAAAGCCTGCTACTCTGGATGATGCTCAGGCAGATGCACTAGAATTGGAAGCAAACTTTTCCTCCACTGGCAAATCAAAAGGAAGATTTGAGCAGGATACCAGAAGAAGGGTCAAAGAGGAGGCATCCACTTCTAGTCAGGACAGAGACTTAGAAAAAATGGAAGAAATGAGAAAATTTATTAAAAAAATGGTCAAGCTGGAATTGGAAGCCAAGAACTCAGCCTTCAAAAACTTCCAGAATGCTCCAAACAGAGGTTACAATCCTCAGTATAGGAAACCACCCTTGCAAATTGGCAAGGGAATCAAAAGAACAACAAGATCAAGTACCACACCCATTGTACTTGGAAGGTCCAGTAGATGACTCCATTGAAGAAGCTGCCTATGGACTGGAGGATGCAAATCTTGCCTTTTCAAATAGTGATGGAGAAGAAGGCCCTTTGCAAGGAAATGATGCAGCTGGATGCTCATTTCAAGAAGAAGAAAAGGTCAGAGATGCAGAAGAAGCAGAGTTTGATCATTATTGTAAACAGTTTAATGATTTCATGCAAGCACATTTCAATAGAAGATATGATCTCAGATCTTCTAGGAAGAGGACTCGTACCCAAGAGCAAGGAGAAGAAATACCGCAAAAGGAAGCACCTGCTCAGAAGGAGACTACAATGCAGAAAGCCATAGATAAAGGTAAGGGACCTCTGAACAAACCGTTGCAATCTAATGATCAAATTCCCTCTTCTTCAAAGGTAGTCATTCCTCCTAATATCGAATCTGTGTCAAAAGAAGTCAAGCCCCCAGTTGAAAACAAAGAGTTAAAAGAGGTTGTGATAGAAAAGTCCCCCCCTGCTTTCAGTCTGCAAAAGGAACTTGAAAAGGTCAAAATCCCAGTCCCCTTGACTGAACTATTGAAATAGCCAGCATATCAATCTCAAGTCACCTCTTTCATGCTCCCTCCAGAAGCACCAATCATCCCAAATAGTCTCAACCTTCAAGAGGAAATACCCATGGTAGTTTTTGGTCCTCATGTTGAGGAGATAGATCCTTCTACTCCTCCCTTCTATGTGTCTCTAGTGATCCATGACCTGCTATTGCATAACTGTATGCTAGATTCTGGGGCTTCCCATAATCTTATGCCTCTGTCAGTCATGGAGAAACTAGGTTTACAAATCACACGTCCATATAAATGCCTCTATTCATTTGAATCCAAAAGAGTTAAGTGCTTGGGGATGATCAAAGATTTGGTGGTCAATTTGGCCCAAATCCCAGCAAAAAGTGTGGTAATGGACATAGTGGTCGCTGACATTCCAGCTCGCTTTGGTATGTTGCTATCAAGGTCCTGGGGAACAAAAATTGGCGGATCAATTAAAATGGATTTAACATATGCCACTATCCCAGTTTTTGGTGGCCAAGGGAGGAGACTATATAGGGAGACTAGATTTGTCAAGATGGTGACTAAGGATGACAATTCTGTAAATTCAACAATATACAGTAAAGAAGGAGACTTTTCATGTTTGATGCTGGAAGAAGATCAAGATTATGCTCATGAACCATCCTTTTGCCAGATCAAGACTGAGCAGCCTTCAGAGGGTCATGAAGCAGGAATATGGACACTACATTTTGATGGAGAAAATTCAAGAGAAGGAAATGGAGCTGGAGTGCTATTGATTTCTCCCTCAGGTAGATGGGTCCGTCTATCCTTCAAACTAGAATACGAAGCCACCAACAATGTGGCTCAATATGAAGCACTTATGCTAGGATTGCAAACAACCAGGAAAATGAATATACAAAGTTTAAAAGTTCTGGGAGATTCAGAGCTAGTGGTTAGGCAAGTCAGGAATCAGTGTCAGACCAAACATCCTAGGCTAAGGGCTTATAGGAATGAAATTTTGGACATGGTAGAAAACTTCTTCTTGGCATTCAATATACAGTTCATGCCTCGAGAACAGAATGGGATGGATGATTCCCTTGCTGTAGCTGCAAGTACATTCCGACCACCTCAGAACCCTCTTTTAAGATATGAAGTCGAGGTGCGTTATCGACCTTCAATCCCAGACAACATCAAACACTGGCAGGTATTTGAAGATGAAGAGCAGATGAAGAGATTCCTAGAAACAGTAGGAGAATTATCCAATATGGAGATTGATGCTGATGAAGAAGAGGAAGAGACCGAGGACATTTCAAAAATAAATTGGGAAGAAAAAGTGGCAGGTAATAAAGTGTTGCAATTGAAGGGAAACGTGATACCTAGAGGGCTGGTGCCTCTAGAAAGATTATTTGACAAGAATGATGTCTCATTGCAGCTGAGCAAAGTGGTAGAAGAAAATCAGGTTGAAGACCTGAATTTGGGTACTGAGGCTGACCCCAAAATTGTCAAACTGTCCAAGAAAATCCCTGAAGAATATAAAAAGCTATATCACAAATTATTTCAGTCTTATAGAGATGTATTTGCATGGTCCTATCAAGATTTGAAAAATTTCGATATCAATATTATGAAACACAAAATTCCACTGAAGGCAGATGCAAATCCCCATAAGCAGAAGCTCAGAAAAATCAATCCCCTGCTACTGCCTTCTATTGAGAAAGAAATCAAGAAGTTGCTAAAAGCCAAAATAATTGTACCACTGAGGTACTCTGAGTGGGTGGCAAACCTTGTCCCTGTACGCAAGAAGAATGGAGAAATAAGGCTGTGTGTGGATTTTAGGAATTTAAACAGAGCATCCTTAAAGGATAATTACCCACTGCCTAAAATGGATCACATTTTGCAGAAGGTGGTTGGAGCTTCCAGAATGTCAATGATGGATGGATTCTCTGGTTATAACCAGGTGGCTGTACTTCCAGAGGATCAAAAGAAGACTAATTTCACCACACCATGGGGTACATTTATGTATGCCAAGATGCCTTTTGGATTGATTAATGCAGGGGCCACTTTTCAGAGGGAAATGGACATTTCTTTTGTTGGGGAGCAAGATAAATTCCTGGTGGTCTACCTCAATGATATCACTGTATTTTCCAAAAATGATGCTGAGCACATTGAACATCTGCGGAGAACTTTTGAGAAATGCAGAAGGTATGGTCTCTCTCTGAATCCTCAAAAGTCTTTGTTTGCATTAGAAGAGGGAAAGCTTTTGGGCCATATCGTGACTAAAAATGGGGTGAAGATAGACCCCAAGAGGGTAGAGGTTATAAATTGCATTTCTTTTCCCAGAAATAAGAAAGAGGTACAAGTATTCCTAGGGCGCATTAATTTCTTGAGAAGGTTTATCCCTAACTATGCTGAGATAGTTAGGCATATAACAGATACGCTGAAGAAGAATAAGGAGGTAAAGTGGTCACAAGAATCACGGGAGGCATTTACCAGGATAAAAAATGCTTTTGCAGAAGCCCCTGTGCTGGCTGGACCAGATTATGATAAACCTTTCATGATTTTTTCTTTTGCATCACCTCATACAATAGCAGGAGTTTTACTGCAGAAAAATGAGGAGGGGTATGAGCAGCCTATTGCCTTTTTCAGTCAGGTGCTCCGTGATGCAGAATTAAAATACAACATATTGGAAAAGCAAGCATACACTCTAGTGAAATCTCTCAAAGCTTTCCGTGTATATATCTTACTATCTCACATCACTGCATTTGTGCCTGCAGCTGCTGTAAAAGAAATCCTTATTCAGGGGGATAGTGAAGGAAAAAGGGGCAAGTGGACATCCGCCCTACTAAGCTAATTAAAGGACAGGGGCTTGCCAAAATGTTATCTGAATCAAACTATCAAGCCCTGGGCATAAATTTGTCCATTATAGCAAGTGAGGAATCTGAGGAGAAAGAAGAACGACAGGGAATTGGAGTAGCTACTCCAGAAACACATCTTAAGTACCTCACTAGTCAGTGGTACAAAGAGATAGTAGAATATCTCCTTACACTCATCTTCCCTCCAAGTTGTGATAAAACTAAATACAGAGCGTTGAGATTAAAATCACAGAAGTAAATAGTCGCCAATGGCTGGCTATACTGGCGAGATCCCTCAGGCATCTTACTCCTGTGTCTCACAGAGAATGAAGCCGAGAGCATTATAATAGAATTCCATGAAGGGATATGTGGAGGCCATTACAGCTGGAGGGCCACAGCTCATAAAATTCTGAAAGCTAGCTTCTATTGGCCAAAGCTTTTTGCAGATGTTTTTTCCAGGGTAAGAGCATGTGATAAATGTCAGAAATTTGCGGAGAGACAGAAATATGCACCATTTCCCCTGATTCCAGTGCATGTAGATGAACCATTTAAACAATGGGGTATTGATTTTATAGGTGAAATACATCCCCCATCAAGTGGTCAACATAAGTGGATTTTAACGGCCACTGATTATTTCACTAAGTGGGTAGAAGCCATACCTGCCAGGAATGCTACAGATACTGTGATCATAAAGTTCATGGAGGAAAACATCATATCCAGGTTTGGCTATCCTGCTAGGATAGTGACTGATAATGCACAGGCCTTCAAGTCTGCAAAATTTATGAATTTTTGCCAGCAATACAATATCATACTGAGTCACTCTACAACTTACTATCCACAAGGAAATGGCTTGGCAGAGTCTTCAAATAAAACTCTGGTGAGGGCCTTGAAGAAGACTATCAATGAAAATCAGAAGAATTGGGATTCCCAATTGAAATTTGCTCTATGGGCTAATAGAATCACCAGCAAGAGAGAAACTAGGAAATCTCCCTATGAATTGGTATATGGACGAGCAAAAATTTTTCCTGTACAGTTGACTTTACCAGTGGCTCGATTCATGCAAGAAAGCCAAGAGAAACCTGATGATATGATCAGGAGAATCAATCAATTGGTGGAATTAGAAGAAACACGGGGCCAAGTGAATCATAGGTTAATGGAATATCAAGAGAAAATGAAGCACATTTTTTATCAGCACGCAAAAGACAGGAAGCTGCAGATTGGTGACTTGGTGCTCAGATGGGATATCTGGAGAGATGAGAAGGGAAAACATGGTAAATTCGACCCCCTCTGGTTTGGTCCTTTAAAAATTGTGGAACAGGGGGGAAATAATACTTTCAGGTTGGAGAATTTACAGGGCGACTTGCTGGACGCCCTTTTAAATGGTCAATTTCTTAAACCTTGTTTCCAGTTCTAATCCAGGCAAGGGAAGCCTGATGTACTATACTGTATTTTAGTTTTTGTTTTATCTTTGTTCGAATGATGTTGGTATTGTGATGAATCATAAAGTGAAAATGGAGATGCTGGAGAGCGGAGTTTTCTTACATCATGATCAGGAAGGTCTGCGAGTTCTCGACACGTCCAGGGATGAACGTGTCGTCCCTAGGTGGAGCCAATGTTGATCATAATCATCTTCCTATAAGATTTTCACAGGAAATCTGGCATAAAAGCTCTCAAATTCCCCCTTGCAGCCTTGGAAAATCATTTTTGTGTCTATCGTTGCCATTTCCCGCCTCCAAAACTCATTATAAATGGCTGAAAACCCATATTTGAAATATTCAAGGCATAGCTCCTTCGGCCCTAGCCCCCTCCGTCCCATTCTCCATGTAACCTGGGTACGAGACCGAGTGCTAAAACCGGAGTTTCTTATCACGTATGTATATCGGGCGCACCCTCAGCCATTGATCTGTACAGATCGAACGACATTCGCGATCCTCCATTCATCTCCCAAAACCGCATCTCAGTCGTCCAATCAAACTGTGAAATCAACAGTTCGCGATGCGCCTGTCCTGGTGGTCCCCGCGCCCAAAACACTGTTCAAAACCGAGTGGTATGTATCGCACCGCTTTTCAGTGGCAAGCAGTATTCTTCAAAACGGAGCGATTCCTCTCATTCCTCGCCGCGTGTCTCCGTGTACGGCCCCAAAACCGCTCTCCATCGTGCATTATTGTTCGGTCAGAGTCATGCAGCGATATTCATCACAACCGTCCGATCTGAGGACCTTCATCCAACGATCATCGCGCTCCGATGCTGCATGGGATTTAACGCAGGCAAATCTTTCCCCTGGCCCACTGTCTATCGCCTTCGTCGCCCTTTCAACCATCGATCTCCTCATGAGATCGGACGGCCAAGAATTCATTATCCCCGCTGTTGACCCGGTCTTCCTCCACGTCATCATCCCACGTGTTATCGTATTTCTTCCTCCGCCATTTATATATTTCATTCATACGTCATATTTTAATGTTCCGCATTCTAAACTCTGGCTAGCCCTTCCGCCATTATTTCCACTACGTTTTCTTCGTCACCACCCTGCATGTTTTCACCGCTTCCTCATGTCGCTTTGTCACACAGTCGCTTCCATTGCATTGTAGTCCCCCATGCATTTGTTTTCTTCACAGCTTTGTGTGTTTTGCAGGTTGACGGCGACGAAGAATTATCATAATTTGCGGCATCCATTACAAGATCCGAGCACACGTCAAAGGACCATTTTTCAGAGCAGAATTATGAAGAAATTCCTCGGAGGCCAAATCGACAAGACTCCAATTTAAGAGGCAGGGTTCAATTTTGTCAAACCCTGCAGGGACATTCAAGGCGCCGATTTCACAGATAAAGAATATCAGTAATCAACAGAGAATTAAATACAGGTAGCTGAAGATTTTGGAGGCCTTGTCCTAGCTTTTGGAAGCAAAGTACCAAATTGAAGATCCTGCACATCATTCGAAAGATCTATACACAGAAAACAATGTCCTCAAGGCTTTATTTCAATAGAGTTTTCTTTCCAGGAAAGGACGGATATTTGTGTGATTTTACTGCTTTGCCGTGTCCCTGGAAATATTTCTACCCAATGCATTTATTTCAGAGAGCAGGCAACAGAGTACAAACAACACAGCACAGTCATTCAGCAGTATGGGCGCGAATGATTCCGCCATTTTGCCTTAATTTTGCAAATTAATTGTTCACCACCTACCTCTTTTACTTGGAGTTGGGTTTTCTCCTATAAAAACCAGGAGGAAACGCATTGTAAGGGTTCCAGATTTTATCAAAAAAATTATGCAGTGAAAGGCTTTTTGCATGCATTTTGTAAAATTCTTGTATGAAGGCTCAAAGCCCATAGGGTCTCAGTGAGGAGGAGTTCTATCTGTCAAAGAGGATTCTGGTCTTTGGTATTTCACAGTCTATAACTTTCTTTATTTGTGTTATATTAATAGAACACTTCATTTCATCCCTCTTTCTTGTATCATGTTTTGGAATGCGAGTGGCTTGCTGATCTTTAGTATGGATTCATCCTAGTTGATGCCCATGCTCGGATCAGCCAAGCGCTTTAAATATGGCTCATGCATGATGTTCTGTTCCATTATCCGACTAACCATACTTCTGCTATATTAGTTGCTTTGGAGGGTGCCTTTAAAATTCTATTATCATGTATGGATTCTTAGATTGGTAAGCCCATGCATGGTGGTATTGTATATTTGGGTATCAGCTCAATGATAAATAATATCTCCTCAATATTTCTTTCATTACATACACCTTCTGATAATTTATGTCTGTGAAGTATTTCTAAATCGGCCCGCTTTGCAGTAAATTGTCTCTGAATTGTCTGTTGTTTTTGTATTAGAGTTCTGCATCTTGCCTCTGTAGTATCTCTTTTCCTGTGTCAATTTCCGAGATTTTGGTCCCATTCTATTTTATTTCCCTGTTTACAGGAGATAGCATGGGAGCTGAAGCTGACAACTTCCTACATTATATTATATGCTCCTTGCTATGCTAAGATGTCCTAGGCACTGGTCTATCACAACTCTAGGCTGTCTCTAGGAGCGACAACAAGAGCCATCAGCGTATAACTTTCTATGAAATCTATCTAAATTAACCCTACAAGCCTTATCAAGTGTGCTTCTGAAAACCATAATTAATAGCAACTAGCTAATCATAAGAAGACTAGGTAGAAGTAGAGGCATCAACCTTAATTGGATCTAGTGTGTTAGGACTGGGGTGGCTCGAATTAGTGCCTAGTGCAACAAGCTACTTGATAGGCATCAATTGGGCATTCATTTCCTTTAACTGTAGCACCACATCATCTAGAATCAGGATAATTTCATCTTTCGCATCATTTTTGTCCAGCAAGGCCCTACTAAGGAGAGCCTTCATACATTGATATGGATCAATAGTATGCATATATTGACCTTGCCCACCATGGGTGTGCCTAACATTCGATATACACACAACTACAACATCTAGCACTTTGGAGTCAGATAAATAATTTCGCTTCCCCCTTAAGTCAGATTCTATCTCGCCTAATTGTTCCTCGATTCGTTGAGGAATTTTCTCTTGGTAGATGCAGGCCAAGGTCTCCACTCACATGCCCTGCCAAGGAGAGCCTTCATATGCCAATATATATCAATGGTATGCATATATTAATCTTTCCTACCATGGGTGTAGCTTGCATATGGTAAACATGAAGCCACACCATCCACCACTTTAGAGTCAAATAAACATTTTCACTCCCCCCTTATCTTAGAGTTTACTTCACCTAGTTGTTTCCTGATTCGTTAAGGAATGTGCTCACAATATATGAAATCCAAGGTCTCCACTCACATATGCACATGAAAACACCCTAAAATGCCCTGACCCCCACACCCTCTACAACTGCAAGCTCTCTTTCGGACCATGACTACCACTTCACCAGAATGCAAGAAGACTAGAGAACTTGAGAAGCTCACTAAGGGGAAAGCAGAGTGCACATAATAGAAGCAAAGGATGTAAACCAAAGAAAAAAATTATGAATAAAAAATCCAAGGAAGAGAATGGAATCTTTCCAAAAAATCTAGATGGATGTTGAGAAGTCATGGCATAAACAAAGGAAAGAAATTTCCCGTAAGGGAAGTCCACATTTGGATAGCAACCTTAGAAGCCCAATTATTGGCTATACTATTGGGACTACTTGCCCCTATACCTGAGGGGAAAAATGCCATGATGGCTACGAGATGGATTGCAGAAATGATCGATGTGGCGCATGCACCGATCTTCACAACCAAATGGCCCATCGCTTCAACCATGGAAACCCATCGAAACCATTAATCCACATGCTTCGTAATAAAACCATGTTGTTTCTTGTGGATTGGGAGGGCGACACATCATCCTATCTCAATGGGGAGGTGGTGGCGTCCTTTCCTTCCCCACCCCTTCTTATGTCTCTAATCACCCAATCTGGGGGGCAGGGGGGGGGGGTTGAGTAAAGGGCTATTAGATGATAATAGAAACACCTTTTGAAAAATTGGGGATAGAGGAATTTTTTATACTCAGGAAGAACCCATGCAGATAATTTTGTGTTATGTTTTTTTTCCCTCCTTATAATTTCAAAATTTTTAATTTGAAGCTCACTAGACTACAATGATTGGTTGACACAATGTACCTGAAAATAATGAAAAGAACATTAATGTTATGGCCGTATGATTGTAAAATTGTTTTGAATTTTTCTTAATAAGTTAAAGATACATTTTAGAAATTAAGCCATCCATCACTAAATACGATGGATTAAAATTTTAACCATATGTAACAACCAAAATACCAATACCAAACTATATGTCCATCAAATTTCAATATTGATTAAACTATATAAATTATTGACTTGCACTATTTTAAAAAATTCCAAACCAAATTTTAGCATTCCATTTAGGGCCCCTTTACTGGTTGTAACACACTGAACCCCTTAATGCCTTATTAGGGTTGTGGGGCATAATTAGGCTTGATGTTTAAGGTTTATTATGAAGACGAGGTCATACAATTTCTTCCTCCTTCAATTATCTCAAGTCTTAATTTTGATACCACCATTATTTTCTGCTCATCAAAATCTTTCTAGCAATGTAACATTCATCTCATTTTGAGCTTTGCAGACAAAACTATTCCCGTTTGAATTTTTTCCCCTTGGGGCCACATCCTCATCCATACATGTCCACATAGACAACACATGATAGCCCTTGGCCATGTGTCACCTCCATATTGGTCCATGTCCCTATCCCACATGTCATATCATAAACTCTCCATATTGGTGTTTTCCATTACATTGTTCTTTGTATAAACTCTTGGTGTTCCAGTATGTCAATAATCTAATGGGTTGAATCATCAATATGCTACTATGGGTGTGGACCCTTTGATATGTCAGTATATTTGGTCATCAATATGGTTTATATGGATGATATGTTGATATACCCACATGAATAGCTAGGTTATTTTTTATTTCTTTATAACTGAAAATCATCACAAAACACTGACAAGTTGATAGGCCAATGGCCAACTTGGCTTGCCACACCATAACTTTGACATATAATCACATCATGCCACATGGTGAAGGTTGTCATGTCTCGGACATGGCATGCTTGATGTGTATATCAAGAAATCCAAATATTTGTATTTCTGTGATGCAACGCTCCCAAAATCCTAACATACTAATATGTTGATATGATATTTTGGAATTCCACATTAATCACTGACTACCGATCGCCACCTAACATGTGGTAGGTGTTGATGTGTCCCCTTCCATGCGCCACTACTGATGTATGCCACAAGTCACTCATATTTGTAATCTTTCCTGCCCAAAAAGGCCAAATCTGTGTGATGCATGTTGTACACATGGCATAGCCATGTAACCACTTGTGACATCATATATGTCAACCTGTAGGGCCTCGATACTGCAATAATCCAATATTTTGAGTTTGTTAGCTCACAGGCCTAGTAAATAGTGGTAAGGTCGTCATTTGATTGTCCATCACTTGGGGCCATGGAATATCAGGGTATTTCCATATAAAGTAGTTATTTTCATCCTTTCAGGTCTGAAATACCAATAGGCCCACTTCTCATTTAGCTCTCGATTTTGGCTCCCCTCGACCTATGTGACTAGGTGTTAGGTCCCTATATTACTAGTGTAGTCCCTTATTATTATTAGTGTAGCCCCCTTATTGTTATTGATGTACCCCTATAGTCCCCATATTGTTATTACTGTGCCCCATAAAATCCCACTATTTTTATTGTGTTTCCCTTACATTATTATTGTTAGGTCGACTAGGATTATTGTGACCCCATGGACTCCTATATATAGAAAGGAGGTTTTGTCATTTGTATCATCCAAGAATTGCTTATTTATGTAATATAAAGGAGTTTTCTCCCTCGAAGTGGATAATTTATAAGGAATTGATCTCTCTTTTCTTCTATTTTGGGAGCTGGGTTCATAACTTTTGGTAATAGAGCTTTGGATTCTAGGGTTTCGTTGCTTCAAACAGGTCATCATGGAATTTTCACTATAAATTTTTTTCTACGAAGTTTTAGACGCTAAAAACAAAGCCCATTTGCGAAGAAACCATGAGGAACTTTGTGTAAAAATTATAGATCTTGGTTAGAAACATTTTCAGAGATATGATCTACGAAAGTTAGAGTTTTTGCAAGCTCCCGAATTTCATCTCAAAGAGGTGACCTTGGGAAAATCGTCATAAATCTCCCTCTGAGCATCAGATTGGAATTATGTAAAAAGTGGCTAAAAGTATATGGAATTTAGTTTCCTGTGTGTCAATTTCATAGCTGAAGGAGGAAACAGTGACATGTGGAATGTCGTACAAGTTAGATCTACTGAACCAGTCCATAATTAGGTCATTGTGGGAGATTGAGCATAACTTTTGCTTGAAGAATCCAAATCATGTCAGACTTGTGGCATTGGAAATAAGATTTATAGGGATAATAAAGGACTGAAGATAAAATCTCGAGGTTTTGAAATTACATAGATACATCAGTTTCAATATCGAGCTCCTTAAAAGCAAGAAAAATGTGTGTATGTTTTTTTCAAATTGCATAAGTCTTGTTTGAAAAATCAGTTTGAAGTGATTACAAGGGAATATTGAAGGATAGATATCAATATTGGGTTCTAAAATGACCCCTAAAAATAATTCAACATGGATTAAGCCCTCATAAGGCTCTACTATGGCTCATGAAGAGGAATAAGTGAAACATGATATATCAAAATTACAAGACCAAGTGTTTTGCTTTCACAAAGAGTAACAAAAAATGAAATGGATGGTTTGAAGAAAGACGTGGAAGCTAAGATGGATGACATGGAAGCTAATATGGATGGCATGGAAGCTAAGATGGATGACATGGAAGCTAAGATCGAGGAAAAAATAAAAGACAACATGGAAGACATGAAGAATGATCTAAAAGCATACATGGAAGGTTTGAATGAAGGTTTGACAAATTTGATACAACAAATGATTCCTAATGGAGAAAATGTACTAGAGGAAACTCATGATGAGAACAAAATAAATGTTAAGCGTGATTTCATAAACTCTAATGTTGGATTGAAGACCCACCATATTCCAAATATCGATATGAGGAAGTTTGATGGCAAGGATCCCATAACATGTATACTGCAGATGGAGCAATATTTTGATCTCCATAATGTGAAAAACACACAAAAGGTACACATTGCAACTTTATATTTAGAAAAAAATACATTTGTATGGTATCGATGGATTTTATCTCATAAAAACATTGTCAATTGGTCAATTTTTATAGAGGAAGTGATAACACGTTATGAGGATACAAAGAGCAACACCTTCTTTATCCCATTGATAAATCTCAAACAAAAGGGTTCAATGGTGGAGCATATTGAGGACTTAAAAAAATTTAATATAAGGGTAACTGATATTCCAGAGGAACACATGATCGATGTCTTCATGGGGACTTTAAATGATAACATACAACATGACGTTCTCCTTTGGGAACCTGATTCATTGGAGAAGAGATTCAGGTTGGCAAGAAAAATTGAAAGTAAAATTATGGCGACAAGGAAGCCTACCACTCACATCTCTAAAGATGGAAGTGTTGCTACTCCTAGAATTCCACAACCTACAAGGTTTATAGCACAAAAATTGGAAGAAAAAATAGCAAAAGGGATTTTCTACAGTTGTGATCGAAAATACACTAAAGGCCGTAAGTGTGCTGGGAAGAAATTATTTTACATAGATTGTGAAGAGGAGGAATAAAATGAACAAGAAACTTCAAAGAAAGAGGATATACACCAGGAACCAACCCTAGAGACAGAATAAATGAGTCCGACCATATCCTATAATGCATTGGCAGGAAAAATTCTCAAGATAGAAGGATATGTCGAGAAGAAAAATGGAATAGTGTTGATTGATTCGGGTAGTACCCATAATTTTATTCATTGTAAGGTAGCCAAGGAATTGAATTGCTTCCTATACCCAACACTAGAGTGTCAAGTGATGGTTGTAAATGGAGGAACTATAAATTTCTCTGGAAAATTCCATAATATCAAGCTAACCATGGGGGAATACGTATTGAATTGTCCAATGCTTTCCTTTCCAATGGAAGGTGTTGATGTTGTACTAGGAGTACAATGGTTACAATCTTTGGGGAAGGTAGTTTTTAATTTTCAAGAACTTTTCTTGAATTTTTTTTTGAAAGGAAAGGAAGTTGAATTACGAGGTATCGCAGGGTAGCCAAGAAATATAATAAGCTCTAATTTCATGACAAAGCTTCTGAAGAAAGAACAACGAGGCGTAATTGCACAATTATTCTCACTAGAAATTCCAACATCAAAATCATCTATTTCTTTAGATCTCCAAAAATTCTTGGAAAGTGTTCCTCCAAACATCAGGCCTTACAGATATCCTTATGTCTAAAAGAGAGAAATTAAATGTATGATTGTAGAAATGTTAGAGGCTGGTATAATTCAACCTAGTCAAAGTTCTTTCTCTTCTCTAGTAGTATTGGTGCACAATAAGGATGGATCCTGGTGCATGTGTCCAAATTATAGGGAGCTCAATAAACTCACTATTAAAGATAAATTTCCAATTCCTATGATTGATGAATTATTAGAAGAATTACATGGAGAAATTTATTTTACCAAGTTGATATTCATTCAGGATATCATCAAATTAGAATGAAGACTGAAGATATTCCGAAAAAAACATTTCAAACACATGAGGTTCATTATGAATTTTTTGTCATGCCTTTTGGACTTACCAATGCACCTTCTACATTTCAAGGGTTGATGAATTCCATTTTCAAACCCTTAATTAGAAAATTTGTGGAAGTATTTTTTGATGATATACTAATCTATAGCCGCTCTTGGAAGGATCATGTTCAACATGTTGAGAGGGTGCTCAAACTATTGGAGGAGAAACAATTATATGAAAAATCCTCCAGATGTTTCTTTGGAGTATAAGAGGTGGAATATCTAGGTCATATTGTATCTTAGGAGGGTGTTAAGGTAGACCCTAACAAAATTGAAGCCATTAAGGAATGGAAAGTCCCCACAACCATAAAGCAGTTGCTAGGATTTCTCAGGTTAACAGGGTATTATCGCAAGTTTTTTAATAGTTATGCGAGAATAATAACACCTCTAACAACATTATTTAAGAAAGGTGCATTTTCATGGACTCCTGAAGCAACTAAGGCCTTTGAACATCTTAAAGATGCAATGTGCCTAGCACCGGTCTTAGCTACGCTAGACTTCACGAAAACCTTTAATGTGGAATGTGATGCCTTAGGAAATAGAATTGGTTTGGTTTTAATGCAAGAAGGAAGACCCATTGCTTTTGAAAGCCTTCCAATGAAAGGAAATTATTTACAAAGATCTTTTTATGAGAAGGAAATTTTGGCAATACTACATGCACTAAAGAAATGGCGACCTTACCTAATGGGAAGACACTTCAAGGTAAAAACTGATCATGATAGTCTTAAATAATTTTTGGAACAAATAAAATCTTCAGAAGACAAACAAAAATGGGTCACAAAGATGTTGCCTTATGACTTTGAAATCATCTACAAAAAAAGGAAGCTAAATGTTGTTGTAGATGCACTCTCAAGAAAGGATGAAGAGGTGGAAGCATTACTTTGTGCCATTTCTATTATCCAACCAGATTGGATAACTGAAGCAAGGGAGGAATGGAAGAATGACGAATAAATGTGGACACTCATTCAAAAGTTGCAGCAATATCCCAGTACATCTGATACATTTAGTTGGAAAAATGATTCCTTATGGTAGAAAGATCAATTATATATTTGTAAGAATTCCCAAATAAAACAAAAGATTCTTTTGGAATTGCAAACCTCTCCCTTAGGAGGACACTTAGGATTTTTAAAGACATACCACAGGGTGAAGAAAGAATTTTTTGGGATGTCCTTAAATTTGATATTCAAAGTTTGTGGCGAAATGTTTTGTTTACAAGAAAAATAAAGTTGAGACAATTAAGACCCGAGGTATGCTACAAACTTTATCCATTCCAAGTCAATGTTGGGAGGAGGTTTCAATGGATTTCATCACAGGTTTACCTAAGTTCGAAGGAAAGAGTGTCATCATGGTGGTAGCTGATAGAATTTCCAAGTATGCACACCTTTGTGCATTATCTCATCCATTAAAAGCAAGTACAGTTGCTACTACATTTATGGAAACAATTCAAAAGCTACATGGAGACCTAAAGATTATTGTAAGCGATAGAGATCCCATTTTCACTGGAAATTTTTGGATGGAATTATTTTCTTGTTTGGGTACTCAACTAGCTCATAGCTCATCTTATCATCCTCAATCTGATGGGAAAACTGAGATAGTGAACAAATGTTTGGAGGGATATATTCATTGTTTTGTATATGATAAACAAACACAATGGGTCAAGTGGTTATGTTGTGTAACCATCTCCAAAAATAGAAGAAAAGAGATATCAACACTTTAGAAATGAGCCACTTCGAGGGGGCAACCTCCAATACATTACATAAATGAAAAATTCTTGGATGATACAATTTACAAAACCTCCTTTCTATATATAGGAGTCCATGTGGCCATAATGTAATCCTAGTGGGCCACAATGTAATCCTAGCCGACCTAACAATAATAATTTAAGGGCACAATAATAACAAAATAGGGGTTACAAGGGTACAATAATAACAATAAAGGGGTTACACTAATAACAATAAGGGACTATATTGGTAATATAGGGACCTAACATGCCCCTCTCCTTCAAAAAAGTGTTGTCCTCAACACTTGAGTAGCTCTGGGTGCTTCTGTATAAACTTCTCATTCTCCCATTTAGAATCTTCAGTGGGTAAGTTCTTCCACTTGATGAGATACTCTGAAATTGATCGATTCCGTAGCTGTCGAGTTCTTGTTTCCGTGACCGCTTCGGGTTCTAATATGACTTTTCCTTCCTCATCAAGTTCTGGCAATATTGTTTGAACTGGAAGATTTTCACCTATAACCTTTTTTAAGCATGAAACATGGAAAACTGGATGCACTCGTGAAGAAGCAGGAAGCTCTAATTTGTATGCCATAGTACCAATCTTTTGCAACACCTTGTAAGGACCATAATACTTTGGCGATAATTTATTATCCTTCTTAGCTTGCCCGAGGGACATTTGTTTGTATGGTTGTAGCCGTAAAAATACCCAATCTCCTACATCAAAACTTCTCTCGCTGCGATGTTGATCTGCCTGTTGTTTCATTCGATTTTGTGCCAAATTTATGTTATCCTTTAAGAGTTGGAGAACTTCTTGCTGATGCTCGATGTGATCTTCCACTGCTTGAATCTTTGAATTTTCCCTTAAAGATGATGTGATAGATGGTGGATGATATCCATAAAGTGCCATAAATGGGGTCATCTTTGCTGCAACATGGAAGGAAGTGTTATACCACCATTCAACGAGAGGTAACCACTTGACCCATTGTGCTTGTTTATCAGATACAAAACAACGAAGATATCCTTCCAAACATTTATTTACTATCTCTGTTTGACCATCAGATTGAGGATGATAAGATGAGCTATGAGCTAATCGAGTACCCAAACAAGAAAATAACTCCATCCAAAAATTTCCAGTAAAAATGGGATCTCTGTCACTCATAATAACCCTTGGGCTTCCATGTAGCTTTTGAATTCTATCCATAAATGTAGTAGCAACTGTACTTGCTTTAAATGGATGAGATAATGCACAAAAGTGTGCATACTTGGTAAGTCTATCAACTACCACCATGATGACACTCTTTCCTTCAGACTTAGGTAAACCTGTGATAAAATCCATTGAAATCTCCTCCCAACGTTGAATTGGAATGGATAAAGGTTGTAGAAGTCCCGGGGTCTTAATTGTCTCCACTTTATTCTGCTGGCAAACCAAACATTCCGCCACAAACTTTTTAATATCAGATTTTAGGCCATCCCAAAAAAATTCTTCACCCTGTGGTAAGTTTTTAAAAATCCTGAGTGTCCTCCTAAAGGAGAAGTGTGCAATTCCAGAAGAATATTTGTTTTAGTTGGGAATTCTTACAAAGATATAAGCGATCTTTGTACCATAAGGAATCATTTTTCCAACTAAATGTATCAGATGTACTAGGATCTTGCTGCAACTTTTGAATGAGTGTCCATACATCTTTGTCCTTCTTCCATTCATCTCTTGCTTCGGTTATCCAATCTCGTTGGATAATAGAAATGGCACAAAGCAATGCTTCCACCTCTTCATTCTTTCTTGAGAGTGCATCTGCAACAACATTAAGCTTTCATTTTTTGTAGATTATTTCAAAGTCATAAACCAACATCTTTGTGACCCATTTTTGCTGCTCTTCTGAAGATAGTCTTTGTTCCAAAAAGTGTTTAAGACTATCATGATCAGTTTTTACCTTGAAGTGTCTTCCCATTAGGTAAGCTTTCCATTTCTTTAGTGCATGCAGTATTGCTAACATTTCCTTCTCATAAATAGGTTTCTGTAGATACTTTCCTTTGATTGGACGAATTTTAAAAGAAATGGGTCTTCCTTCCTGCATTAAAACAACACCAATTCCATTTCCTGAGGCATCATATTCCACAATAAAGGTTTTTGTGAAGTCTGGCATAGCTAAGACCGGTGCTAGGCACATTGCCTCTTTAAGATGTTCAAAGGCCTTAGATGCTTCAGGAGTCCATGAAAATGCATATTTCTTCAATAATGTTGTTAGAGGTGCTGCTATTCTCCCATAATTATTAACAAACTTGCGATAATACCCTGTTAACCCGAGAAATCCTCGCAACTGCTTTATGGTTGTGGGGACGTTCCATTCCTTAATGGCTTTAATTTTGTTAGGGTCTACTTTAACACCCTCGTGAGATACAATATGACCCATATATTCCACCTCTTGTACTCCAAATAAACATTTGGATATTTTTGCATATAATTTTTTCTCCTGCAATAGTTTGAGCACCCTGTCAACATGTTCAACATGATCCTTCCAAGACCTGCTATAGATTAGTATATCATCAAAAAATACCAACACAAATTTTCTAAGGAAGGGTTTGAAAATGGAATTCATCAACCCTTGAAATGTAGAAGGTGCATTGGTAAGGCCAAAAGGCATGACCAAAAATTCATAATGACTCTCATGAGTTCGAAATGTTGTTTTTGGAATATCTTCAGTCTTCATTCTAATTTGATGATATCCTGAACGAAGATCCAACTTGGTAAAATAAATCGCTCCATGTAATTCATCCAATAATTCATCAATCACAGGAATGGGAAATTTGTCTTTAATGGTGAGCTTATTGAGCTCCCTATAATTCGGACACATTCACCATGATCCATCCTTCTTGTGTACCAATACTACAGGAGCAGAGAAAGAACTTTGACTAGGTTGAATTATACCCGCCTCTAACATTTCTGCAATCATACGTTCAATTTCGCTCTTTTGGACGTAAGGATATCTATAAGGCCTGATGTTTGGAGGAACACTTCCTATAATCAAATGAATAGCATGATCATGATCACGAATAGGTGGGAGTCCTTTGGGAGTTTCAAACACCTTGGAATGATTGTCTAAGACTTGTTGGAGATCTGCAGAAATAAATGATTTTGATGTTAGAACTTCTAGTGAGCATAATTGTGCAATTACACCTCGTTGTTCTTTCTTTAGAAGATTTTTCATGACATTAGAGCTTATTATCTTTCCCGGCTTCCCTACAATACCTCGTAATTCGACTTCCTTTCCTTCTGAAAAAAATTTCAAGAAAAGTTCTTGAAAATTAAAAGCTACCGTCCCCAAAGATTGTAACCATTGTACTCCTAGTACAACATCAACATCTCCCATAGGAATGGAAAGCATTGGACTAGTCAATAAATATTCCCCCATGGTTAGCTTGATATTATGGCATTTTCCAGAGAAATTTATAGTTCCTCCATTTGCCACCATCACTTGACATTCTGGTGCTGGGTATAGGAAACAATTTAATTCCTTGGCTACCTTACAATGAATAAAATTATGGGTGCTACCTGAATCAATCAACACTAATACCTTTTTCTTCTTGATATGTCCTTCTATCTTAAGAGTTTGAGGAGTGGTAATTCCTGCCAGTGCATTACACGATATGGTCGGATTCATTTCTTCCTCTTCTAGGGCTGGTTCCTAGTGTATATCCTCTTCTTGTTCATTTTCTTCTTCCTCTTCACAATCTATGTAAAATAATTTCTTCTCAGGACACTTATGACCTTTAGTGTATTTGCTATCACAACTGTAGCAAAGCCCTTTTGCTCTTTTTTCTTCCAATTGTTGTGGTGTCAACCTTGTAGGTTGTGGAAATATAGGTGTAGAAACACTTCCTTCTTTATAGAAGTGAGTGGTAGGCTTCCTTGTCGCCATAATTTTACATTCAATTTTTATTGCCAACCTGAATGCCTTCTCCAATGAATTAGGTTCCAAAACACGAACTTCATGTTGGATTTGTGTTTTGCACATTATGGAGATCAAAATATTGCTTCATCTGTAGTATCCATGTTACAGGATCCTTTCCATCAAACTTCGTCATATCCATTTTTGGAATATGGTGGTTCTTCCTGCTAACATTAGAGCTTATGAAATCACGATTAACATTTATTTTATTCTCATTATGAGTTTCCTCTACTATCTTTTCACCATTAGGAAACATTTCTTGTATCAACTTTGTCAAACCTTCTATGTCTGCTTTTAGATCATTCTTCATGTTTTCCATTTTAGATTTCATACCAGCTTCCATGTCATCTATCTTAGATTCCACGTCTTTCTTCAAACCATCCACATTATTCTTCACACCATCCATCTTTTCTTCCATGCCTTTCTTCAAAACTTCCATTTCATTTTTTGCTACTCTTTGCGAGAGCGAAATTTGGTGCACTTGCTCTTGTAATTTTGATAGATCATGTTGCAATTCTTCATATTCATGAGTCATAGTAGAGCCTTTTGAAGGCTTAATGGGTGTTGAATTATTTTTACTGGGCATTTTTTAGAACCCAATACTGATATATATTCTACAATATGCCCTTGGAATTAATTCAAATTGATTTTTCAAACAAGACTTATGCAATTCGGAAAAAAATACACACCTTTTTCTTGCTTTTGAGGAGCTCGATATTGAAATTTGATTATCTCTGTGATTGCGGCTCTTCAATATCTAAAATTCAGCACTGACGTAGCCTTGTGAATTCTATTTTGAATGCCACAGGTCTGACCTGATTTGGATTCTCCAAGACAAAGTTAGGTCCAATCTCCCACAATGACCTAATTATGGACTGGTTCAGTAGAGCGAACTTGTATGACTTGCCACGTGTCACTATTTCATCCTTCGCCTCTGAAATTGATAGCCAAGAAACTAAAGTCCGTGTGCTTGTGACCACTTTTTACGGCACTCCAATCCGATGCACAGAGAGAGAGTTATTGAACATTTCCAACGATAACCTCTTTGAGATGAAATTCGGGAGCTTGAAAAAGCACCACCTACCACAGATCATATCTCCCAAAATATTTTGAATCAAGCTCTAAATTTTTTTGAAGAGTTTCCTCAAGATTTCAGATTCGCACCCTAGAAATTTCATATTCTTAAACTTTGTAGAAAAAAAATTATAGCAAAAATTCCACGATGACTTGTTTAGGAGCCTGAAAAAAAACCTCACTTCCATAGATCATATATCTGAAAATATTGTGTAACAAGCTTTGAAATTTTTAGACGATCTTCCTCAAGATTGCGGCTTCGCACCCTAAAAATTTTAGCTTCTGAAACTTTGTAGAAAAAAATTTATAGCTAAAATGCCACGATGACTTGTTTGGAGTAGCGAAACCCTAGAGTCCAAAGCTCTGATACCAAATGTTGTGTAACCAACTCCAAAAATAGAAGAAAAGAGATATCAACGCCTTATAAATGAGCCACTTCGAGGGGGCAACCTCCAATACATTACATAAATGAACAATTCTTGGATGATAAAATTTACAAAACCTCCTTTCTATATATAGGAGTCCATGTGGACATAATGTAATCCTAGTGGGCCACAATGTAATCCTAGCCGACCTAACAATAATAATTTAAGGGAAAAATAATAACAAAATGGGGGTTACAAGGGTACAATAATAACAATAAAGGGGTTACACTAATAACAATAAGGGACTATACTGGTAATATAGGGACCTAACAGGTTACCTCTAGTTGAATGGTGGTATAACACTTCCTTCCATACTAAAAAAAAAATGACCCAATTTATGGCACTTTATGGATATCATCCATTGTCCATCACATCATCTTTAAGAGAAAATTATAAGGTTAAAGTAGTGGAAGATCACATTGAGCATAAAAAAAAAGCTCTCCAACTCTTAAAGGATAACCTAAAATTGGCACAAAATCAAATGAAACAACAGGCAGATCACCATCGCAACGAGAGAATTTTTGATGTAGGAGACTGGGTATTTTTACGGCTACAACCATACTAAAAAATGTCCCTCAAGCAAGCTAAGAAGGATAGTAAATTATCACTAAAGTACTATGGTCCTTACAAGGTGTTGCAAAATATTGGTACTATGGAATACAAATTGGAGCTTCCTGCTTCTTCTCGAGTGAACCCTGTTTTCCATGTTTCATGCTTAAAGAAGGTTATAGGTGACAAACTTCTAGTTCAAACAATGTTTCCAAAACTTGATGAGGAAGGAAAAAACATATTGGAACTTGAAGAAGTCATGGAAACAAGAACTCAATAGCTATGAAATCGATCAATTTCAGAGTATCTCATCAAGTGGAAGAACTTACCCATTGAAGATTCCACATGGGAGGATGATAATTTTATACAGAAGCATCTAGAGCTACTCAAGCGTTGAGGACAACACTTTTTTGAAGGAGAGGGGCATGCTAGGTCCGTATATTACTAGTGTAGTCCCTTATTTTTGTTAGTGTAGCCCCCTTATTGTTATTGTTTTAACGTTGTAGTCCCCATATTGTTATTATTGTGCCCCATAAAATCCCATTATTGTTATTATTGTGCCCTTACATTATTATTGTTAGGTCGGCTAGGATTATATTATGACCCCATGGACTCCTATATATAGAAAGGAGGTTTTTTCATTTGTATCATCCAAGAATTGTTCATTTATGTAATGTAAAGGAGGTTTCCCCCTCGAAGTCGCTGATTTATAAGGCGTTGATCTTTCTTTTCTTCTATTTTTGGAGTTGGTTTCATAACACCAAGGGCTAAGGCTGAAACCATCGAACTTCCAATTTCTAAGGAAAAAATGGGAATCTTCCTAGTTTTCTTATGATATACACACTCTTGAACAACTCCTAGATGGAACAAGGATTTAATTTTACTAGGAAACATAAAACTTATCACTTCTAACATTATTAATTCAAATAGACTCACAGGCCGAATTCTCTCTGGGGAATTAAGGGGTGTTAATCATCTTACAAGACACAAATTTACCACACCATACAATACATATAACAAATTGTCATGGAAGCATTCATGAAGCATTTAAGAGTGTATCCATTTCAACCCAAGATAAATTCTCACTTTATGAACATACAATATATAATCATCAAAATTTACATAAGAGATACTTCCATTTACAAATCATTCATAATCTTAAAAGAATGCATATCAACATTTAAGTAGATTGATCATTACACTCAGCTCACTTCTCATACATATTCAATAACGAAATATAAAAATCCTTTAGCCTATCATAGCACACACATGCATTATCATTCTAGCATAGTGTATGAAAATGAAGCATTTCATTAAAGAAATTTTGAGGTCTAACATAGGCCTCCTAAACAATATTATAAAATAATAGTGGGAATAATAAAGTAAGATTAGGTTACATCATCAAATTTTAGAGGGAAAAAATAAAAAACCACTTTTTCAACTTATCTCCCTATGATTTTGCTCAAATTTTGATCGAGAGCACTCGTTGAATGCATAATCTAATTCTCCATCCAAGGATTACTCATGTTGCACACTTTCGATGGACCCTGCTACACAAAAAATGAGAAATAAATTATTTTATTTTTTATTTTTTATTTTTTAATGTATTTCTCATTTTTCGCGTAGTAGGGTCCATCAAAACTATGCAACATGGGTACACCTTGGATTAGGAATTAAATTCTGCATCCAACGAGTGCTTCCACTCAAAATTTGAGTAAAATTGTATGGAGATGAGTTGAAAATATGAGTTGGAAAAGTAGTTTTCTACTTTTTAATTTTTTTTTAAAATCTTTTACCTTTTTACTCCAAAAATAGTGAATCATCCCCCATGGTTAACATCATCATCTTGAATACTATTGGTTCTTATAAAGTTGGTTTTGGTTGTACATTTTTGTTTTGAGGCCCATTTTTTACCTCAAAATTTCTCTAATGACCTTGACATATACAAGGTAAATGATACACTTATCTATTCCACTTGAATTTTCTATAAATTGAATAAGAGACAACCACTTTCCACCCAATCATACTCATAGTTACACTACAAGTTTCTTGTATCCAACCACCTCAAATATGGATCCAATGTTTGAAGGATCCTTCACTCAGGGTATTTCAACTAAATGTCAATTCAGGGGTAGAGAATGAAGTCCATTCTCCTTCATTTGAAATAATCGGGAAACAAGAGTGTATCTTCTCAAGAAGTGGGTATGGGTTATTAACACACCAAAATATGACCACTAGGGGCCTACACAACTTCAAGGGAGAGTCCTTCAATATCTCTTATGGTTCCCTCTGCGATCCTACCACTTTATAATGCTTTTGATGCATGATGAAACCATACAATCAAATTACTTCAGTCTACTCAACTTATCCCGAGGGATTCTTCTCACTGGTTTCCAATCACAATTCGATGGTGACTCCCTCACAATCCTTCCATGACTCCAAGGGTGAATTCATTCATGATGGAATAATACAATCAAATTCCTTTAGTCTACTCAACCTAGTCTTAAGGCTTCTTCTTACTAGTTTCCAATCACATTTATATGGGAAATCCCTCACAAGCCTTCCATGACTCCAATGGTGAATTCCATATTGTATTTTAGAGTCACTCTCTCACATCCTCTATGCCCCCAATAAACACATGGGTTTATAGGAAACTCATTTCACATTGAGTTCACAGGAATTGTTTTTACGCTACACTCACAATTACTTAGTCTCATCTCTCGTCAAAATGGAAACACCCCCCGCGCGCCCCCCCCCCCCCCCTTCTTTTCCCTAGTTATACTTCATGCATAAGAGATTTTAGGTCCTTCATTTGGATGCCAATTCAACTAGGATTACCACATGGTATGCAACTCATGCTTGGGAAGTATATACCTCCTCCCCCACTCTTTTCATAACTACCTGGTAGTTGGGTGATTTAACTAGAATCTCAATGTTCATAAACGTTAAATTTAGGGAAGATAGTAAAATTACTTATCCTCCTTATTGACTTCCTTGAACAAGCTTTCATTTCAAACATTGGGATATGTATATGCTATTCCTCTTCTTTAGATTTGGCAATTTGATTTAATTAAATAAGATATTTACATCAAATAGTCTTGGCAAGACATCCATGTTGGCCCTCCAGAGTTATCATCCTTTAATTACATTAAAAAATTTGGGGATAAGAAAAGCGATACTACAATACCCATCCCCTTAAAGGAACACAATTCTTTGTGTTATACTCTACATATAATTGAATTTACATATAAAACAAAATTACTATGATTTACTCCTGGCATCCTCTAGTTTCCGTGTTGCTTCGTCTGGTCCAAAGTGCTTTCATTGCATCTTCACCCACATGATGACTTCATTATGGAGCGTGGTATCCCTCCTATTGAATATTCAATAATGTTTTGATTGGAATTTTATATTTCCACCCATATCTATAGGTGTTAACCCTATACATAAATTACTTGCAAACAAATTCTTAAAAAACCGAAAATAAACAATAGCGAGAGCATAAAACATAAAACATATATTCAAAAATATTTTTCCCCTAGATCCCAAATCAGGACTACCATTTTGATTTTTCATTATATTCCTTTTAGTGTTACAACACACACACACACACACACACACACACACACACACACATATATATATGTCGAAGCATTCATAAACCCCAATCCATTAACCCTGGATTAGAACATAACCGTAGTTCCCTTGACCAGGTCTACAAAATACCAGGGGCAGAAAACCATCATGCCCCAAAATGATGTGAAAACCCATGGAAAAAACCATAGGTGGGTCTGCCCACCTAAAATAGGGTCCAAAACAAATTTCTAGTGGCACTGCCCCAAACTTCGTGCAGGGTGTTACCCGCCCCCTGCAAACCCCTTGACAAGGGGGATGCCTCTCCCCCTGTGACCCCCCTGCAAACCCCTTGACAAGGGGGATGCCTCTCCCCCTGTGACCCCCCTGCAAACCCCTTGACAAGGGGGGATGCCTCTCCCCCTGCGACCCCCCTGTTGCACCCGACACAATGAACAAGGAGGGGATTTCTCCCCCCCTGTGACACCCCTGGGTGTGCAACTATTCGTGGAAAGAATATAACACACACCCAACAACATCAAATATCAATCAATAATATGATTAGCATGATGTATATATATTTTAAGCAATAATATTTGAAACACATCATGTGCCTTCGCTGTGCGAGGGAAGGCAAGTCTATATGCCAGTGGAACTACTCTCTCCAAAATATAAAAGGATCCAACTTAGTATATTAGTGTGAACTTAGCACATGAATATCCCACTTCTAAGTAAAATATATTTAGCCTAATTTGGAGATATACATTCTCTTCGACTCAAAAGTCCTTATGTTTTCTATTATGATCTATAGATCTCATCTATCGGTCCTGAGCTACCTCCAATTTCTACTTTATGTTGATTACTTCATGTTCCATTTCCTTTAACATATTATTGTCATTGCGACAAACACCCTCCAAATTTTTTCTTACACTTGAATTTTGGAGCCTATTTGTGATACTAATATCTATTGTTCCTTGATTATTCATATTTGTGTCATGGTCATTTGATGTTCCCTCAAATTCGAAGTGTCAAAATCACTTTCTTACACATGCTCAATTATAGAAGAATTCATAAGTACACTTCTTTTAATGCAAGCTTACATAGACATTGTACAACTCTTAAAGGTAAGGCTTGCGCAATCACTAGTGACAGTGACAGTGCAATCCATAAGCACGATATACCATGCAACATTTTGGGGTTCCCATGTTTTGGCCAGATTGGCAAGACCAAAAGATGAGACAACATCATAACCACTTTGGGGCCCTAGGATCTAGCCCTCCTGGACCCGGAGAGGGATCTCTCCAATAAAACAAAGAATGATGTATCCTTGAAAGCTCAAAATGAGGTATTAGGCTAGGTATGAAGCACAAAGGGGGATTTTAAATGATTTGGTTGGTTGGTTGCTGGGTTGGTCATGAGATCATAGACTAAGAAAGTAATGGGAGAAAAGGAACAAAACAACAGGATGTTTCAGCAAAGAGGATAGGCCAAGAAAGTGCCATCCATTGGGCTATGGAGTCATGAAAGGGAATTACATGCAACAACTAGCCAAATATTTCAGAGGGAAAGTCATCTACACTAAAGGATATTTTTTAGATAGATGGTGGGATGGAACATTAAGGAAAGAAGGTGAAAGAAGGAAAGACACCCAATTTCTGTCTATAGATCAGGTCAAAGGTCATTTAACTCCAGACCTGCTTGGACATACTCAAAGGCAGCTTTCAAAGGGGGGACAAAGGGGCAGCTTATAGATCGGACCAGAGGTCATTTAACTCCAGGTCAGCTTTAGCATGCTCCAAGGGAAAACATAGATAGGTTTAACAGAGCCAGGGTCTGTAGATTAGAGAAGGAAATTGAACCTTCTATGCTTTGACACCAGCAAGAGATCTTAGAAAGGCCAGCTGGTCACACAAGGATCCTAGTGGACAGGGCTAACTCTAATCCCCAGTGTTCCCAAATCTTCTAGCTTAAACCCAACAAGAACAACTAAAGACAGATTTCATTAATTCATACATTAGCTAGCAGGCAATGACATCCACTACACTGGTTAAATTAACTTAAATCAACCCTCAACTAACACATACAACAGAAAACATTTAAGGCAAGGAGAGCAGAGACATAGGGTACCTAACAAGGGTAAATCCTATGCCATATTTCTGATGCGAGCCCAGAAGAACAATGAACAACATGAAAATGTAATTAAACAATAAGATAAGAGAAACATCACCCGTAGTAATAGACTAGGATCCAAAGAAATGTGCTTTGATTAATTGATGCAAAACCAGTCACATACACTGAGCTCAATGGCTGTTACAATTCAAACTTCTCCTCCTAGCCTACTACATAACAAACTACTCTGCTACTCTCTCCCAAACTATTATAACAGTCAAAACTGAATCCTTCTAACTACAACGACAGCAGCCGAACAACAAAAACAACCAACAACAACCTTTACAATATGTTCTTCAGGATTATTATAGGAGAAAAGAATAACAGGAATAGATGTAAACTTAAATGCAACATTAAAACTCTGAAGCAGCAGGAGGGCCAAGGCTCCATTCAGTTTAAATTCTGGGCATTTATCTCTGGTACTCGTTGGATGATGGAGTGGTCTTCATCAGGTTTCCATTTACTCCAGGTATGTCTCTGGTGTACTGAACAAAATGTAGAATGATGATGCTAGGGTCTGCCATACTATATAACTAATGCACTGGCAGCATAGGATTGTTGTCAGGGCTGAAAAATCTCTCTAGAACATGGCATAGGATGAGAACTATATGGGCGCATCGTCCTTTATGGAAAGAACCTTCTGCTGATGTGAAAACCCTTTAGTATTATTTTCTGTACCTCGGACCTTCTGATTGATCCTCGGGGTCTTCAATCTGGTACCTTGCCTTTGGATAATTGGATTAAGGCTTATAATCTGCAATTACAGGCCTTAAACGCTCTATTTTTTCCACTGATACTCTTTGCCGCTTTCTCGATTTCCTCTGACTGCGAAATCTGTGCTTTAATGGTGCCGAAGAGGTTTTGCAAAGCTTGAATTCTATCCTTTTATGAAATTTATGTCGCGGACACCTTTCCGGATATTTCCCTATAATATCAGGCTCTACATTCAGCTTCTTCTGCACACTATATCACCACAACAGTGAATATGAATCATGGCGATTTTTCGCCGCCTGTAACCCTGCAAAACATGAAAAAACGTTAAGAAAAACATGCATGGGGAGGGTGGCATGGATGACTGCAAAGAATGACGACGTGGCATGATGAATGCAAAGGATTTCGTGGAAGAACACGGTGGATCAGCAGGATATGCTCCGGAGGCCGGCGAGGTGGAACATTTTAACATAAACATTAAAATGTGACCCTTGAACGAATTATAAAGGGGGATGGACGAAAAAGAGACGAACACACGTGGAATGGGTGACGTGGCGGTACAGGGTTAATTGGCAGGTATGCATTTAATATGGGCCGTCCGATCTCCGGCGGAGATCGACGGTGGAAAACACGTCGGAGGGCGATGGACAGTGAGCTAGGGGTACGATTGCCTTGGGTTATCCCCTGTGCAACTTCGTGAAGCGATCATCGTTGGATGGATGATCGCAGATTGGACGATGCACAGCGATATCGCGCTGGGTCAAACGCCGAATGATAACGCGCGATGGAGGGTGGTTTTGAAATAGTGACGGAGCCACGTGTCGTTTGATGAGTGGAATCACTCCGAAATGAAAATTACCACCCAACCTCCAAACGCGGTGCGATAGATATTGCTAGTTTCTAAATAGTGCGCAGGCGTGGGGGCCACCGGGGTGGAGAGAATATGGACCGTCGGATTTGCGGGTTGAACGGATGGTTGCGATGCGATTGAGGCGGTGAACGGGTTGGGCCACGGGTGCTGTGGAGCTTGCGATGACCGTCCGATCTGTAGATATTGACGGTTTAAAATGTGCCCGATATTCAACTGAGCTAAGCGCCTTTCACCTTGGCACCTGGTCTCGGTGCTGGGTCACATGGAGGGGAAAGGTGCAGGGGTTTGGCCGAAAGGGGCTAGGCCCACATATATGGAGAATATGGTTTTTGGGCCATTTTTAATGCAATTTGACGCTAGAGGAGGGAAACGATAGAAGAAAAAGGGGCTACTTAAACCAAACAAGGGGTATTTGGAGGGTTTAAGAGGGAATTTGGGTGATTTAGAGGGTTAGGAAGGGATTTAGGAGGTTAAAAACGGAGACTTTGACAAAGGGAAAAAAGGGTTGAAAATGGATATTTTGCAGGGATACAAGGGGAAAATAAAAGCCTTTTGGAGCACTATTTTTTGCAATCAGAGAGGCTTTAAAATGGGAATCAGCAGAGGGGATTTATCAAAGGACAAAGGCACAAGGAGACTTCAAGGATGATGTGTTTTCAGAGGAAATGCTTTCCTTGAAGGCTCAAAAACATTTTAGCCCCCTGTTTGCTTGTCAAAATTTATAGGGGGCTAACACAACACATGTCGACAATTAGTGCACACTATCCATTGATAGTATTTGTCACTTTGATTGCAATTGTACTTCTATTTCAATGATTTTTTTCAATTGTTGCTTTGGCTCACCTTTGTTTTTGCAAGTGTTGCTTTCGTGTTCACAAATATTATTTTTTCTTTCATTCACTTTAATAAGTGTCATTTTCATGTTATCTTTGCTCTAGCATGTGTTTCTTTCACTTTATTTAAGCCTTTTCAAGTGTCTTTTTCACTTTTCTCTTCGTTTATCAAGTGTCATCTTGTGGCATGGGAAGTGTCGCATGTTGTAAAAGTGGAGTTATGGTTCATTTCAATAGGAAAATTTGGTACCAATGGGTCCTATCTATCATGTAGACATGTATTAGACTCATTCCAAAATTTTATGCACTGTTGTACCAGTGTCATCATTGTCATCGAAAAATATATCTTAAGTGTCACACTTGGAGAATAATTTTTTTTTTGGTCACACTAAGGGGATCATGTTGATTATGAGTGTTAAGTATTTAATTTTGTGTTGTCAATTGTGCTATGTGTGATCATGTTCAAGTCCAAGCTTGTTTTCATCTTTGTCTCAATGATCCCACAGTTCATCAACTTCTATAAAGTTTCATGCAAAACCATCCTTAGCTTGCTCTTCCCCCTTGAAATTCACATTACATAGTTTCAAGCCTTAAGAATGCATCCATGTCTCTTGGAACTATGAAATGCGTAGTTATTGCCTCCAAGGACTGCATAGTCAAAGTTCCCAAGAACTACCTCCTAACCTTTGGGAATATGAAATCATGCCTCCCATCATGTCTCTTTATATGAATTGCATAGTTGCAAGCATTAGTCTACCTCCTTGTCTCCCTGAACTGTGCAACTGCGCAATCCATTGGCTCTCTCTGTCTCTCTCCTAAGCTATGCATTATGCAGTTATAATGGGCAAGCCTACCTCAATGTGACCCTCAAATGTGAAGTCTTGTCTCCAGGGCCTCCAATACTGTGAATTGCACAGACAAAAGCATCAGTACCTCACTCTTGACCTCTGGAATTGCACACTATGTAATCCTTCATCCTTCTTCCCTATCCAATACCCAATTTCGACTCACTTAGTGATTTTCAGGAAGAATGTTAGACTAGGATATTTCTAGGTTGATGTCATCTTTTCATGAGTGAATTTTTTTACAGGTACTCTATATTGACATGAAAGGATGATGCTCATGGAGGAGGAGAAGGAGAATATTCTAGAAGACACTTGTGAATCTAGAACCATAAAGAGATCATCAAGCAAGAATATGAAGTGACACTAGTTTACTATAGAATATCAAAGATCAATATCACATGAATATTCCATATCACTCATCCCCTTGAAGGATGAATATGAAGAAAAAAGAAGAAATCTCATGAAGATGGAGTACTGAATGAACCTCTCACAAAGATTGAAGACAAACCATCAAGAAGAATAGTTTGGAATTTCCACCTCATCATGAAGTCCATGTCATCATTGTCAAGTTGTGACTTGTACCGGTGTCATCATAGTTTCATGTGTGTCCATGTGGCTTACCACATAATTTTTGGATGTGATGATGTATTTATCAAAAGGAAAGGAAAAAATTTAATATGTGGAAATCCAAGAGTAATATGTGGATTATGAAAATTCACATAGTCATATATGGACAAAAGAGTCTTTAGGAAAAGTCCAAAAGTCACATAGAATTCCAAAGGTCACATTAGAAGTCCAAGAGTCATGACGGTAACTCAAGATGCATAGAGGATGTGAAAGGTCATCCCTCTTGTTCTAAAAGAAACCTCATAACTCAAGAAAAGGGATTTTGGAGGCTTAGAATTTGGAGAGATAGCCTTGGCTTCTCGAGCTTGGCATAAGAGAGAATATCATCCTTTGGAGAAGCAAGGAGTGACTTAATGTTCCACTATTGGAGCTAATGTCTCACCATTGTGATTGTGTACTTGGATCTTTCACCTAATAATCAGAAGCTCGTTGAGCCAACACATTTTCATGCATAGACCATGAATAGTGTATGAATATTCTTTAGAAGTTTGCGATATATGTTTTTTTCATATGTACAAAGTAAATTGAACTACTTCATTGGCTTTGGTACTTAACGTATTGAATGTGTGTTGTATTTTCTTTAATGTTTTTTGGGTCTATGTGAAGCTATATAACTAATGAATTTTTCCTTGATCTCGTGTGCCTCTCTTAGGATAGTACTATTATTTTCCTTCCAGAGACTCACTCTTACTTCCGTCTCATGAAAGTATTCTCTTGCGCATTGAAATTTGTGTTTCACAGTGTCAACTTACTTGATGATTTCAAAGTTTATGTGTATACTCTCTTATGTTATTCATTCCATCCAAGGAAAACCTAAGAGTTATGGTGGCTGGGCCGATGCTCTGGATGGGGCTCCTATTCCAAATGGTGTGAGGTCTAATTGGGACTTCATATCGAGGAGACCCATTTGATTGACAAATTTATAGCACTGTATACACATATCTTTCCCAAGTGTGACTCTATTCACTGGATTATCCCCACTTGGGAAATTTCACTTTGTTCCATATAGATCTTTAATAGGGTTCATATTTAATGATTCTTGATAGAAATTTTTTTAAGCAAACTATACCAAAGGTAGAAATATTCTCATTTTTGGGGATATTGCATAGCATACATCATGAGCATGTATTCTAATATTCGATTTTAATATTTATGTCTATCCATCAATTTGAGGGTGATAAACTATGCTCAATGCTAATTTATTTCCAAAACCTACAAATAAGGCCTCCCAAAAAGTTGATGTAAATTTGTGTCCTAATTGGATACGATCTTCTTGGGAATACCATGTAATATGAAAATATCCTTCATGAAAATTTGGGAAATATAAATTTCTTTATATGTAGATTTCATAGCTATAAAGTGAGCTAACTTGCTCAACTTATCCACCACCACCATGACTATGTCATGCTTCCTAGGGGTTCTTGGTAGACTAGTGATGAAGTCCATTGATATGAATTCCCATTTCCATTCTAGAAATGGTATTGGATACAAAAATCCTACTGGGTATTTGCATTCCAATTTAAGCTACTGGCATTCTAAACATTTTATGGTATATTAAACCGTATTTCTTTCTTTATTCTTGGAAAATAATAAAATTTTCTTGGTAGTTATTATCATCTTTTGATATCCTAGGTGACCTACATTTGGTCTTCTATGAAATTTATCCATTATGAGCTTATTCTAGTTAGCTACATTGGGTGTGTACATTTTTCCTATGATACATTAATAATCCATCTATGGTTAGCTAATTGTGTTCTTCCAAAGGCCCCTTAGGCTCTTGTTGCAAGCAAACACTTACATGTTGGAAGTGCTAATCTTCCTGGAACACTTCTCGTATTATTTTTTTGATGAATATCTCACATGTGCTTATGGTTTTGATGTGCATCACTTGCATGTTTTTTCTAGGTGCATCAACCATTGGATTTTATTTTCCTTTAATGTACTTTATTTCAAAATAAAATTCATTAATAAGGACCATTCATCTATATTTCATAGCTTTCAAATAGGGATGATAAAAAAAATACTTCAGCACATTGTGATCTATAATTAGTATGAAATTTCTCCCAAGTAAGTACTGTCTCCACATCTTTAAAGCTTGTAGAATGGTTGCAAGATATAAATCATGTGTTACATAGTTCATAGCGTGCTCATTTAATTTACTAGACTCATAATTGATCACATGTCCATCTAGTAAGAGAAAAATGGTGAGTCCCTCCTTGCAAGCATCTGTGCAAACTACGAAGTCATTATCCAAGTCTGTAATTTTTAGAATAGGGGCATGGGCGAGAAGTTTCTTTAGCTGCTTAAAGATCAATGCACACTCAGATATTTATTGAAACTTTTCTACCTTATTTTACAATGCTATAATCGAGTGTCCAATCCTTCAGAACCATTGAATGAATATCCTATAATATCCTACTAACCCAATAAAATATCTTACTTCTATTACATTTTTTGGAACAAGCCACTCTAAAATGGCCTTAATATTTTTTAGGATCAACTACTACTCCTTCCTTTGAGATAAAATGACCCAACTAGTGAACATGTGAATGAAAGAAGTCACACTTGCTGAACTTGGTGTACAAATGATGATTTTGTAACATTTTCAACAAAATTTTGTGGTGATCTTAGTGCTTCTCTTTATTCTTCAAATATACTAGAATATCATCAATAAAAACCAACACATACTTATCCAAGTATTTGTTGAGAATATTATTCATTAGACACATAAATGAGGTTTGTGCATTAGTTAATCCAAATGGTACCAATACCAATTCATAGTGTTCATATTTAGTTACGAATGTATTCATATGTATATCCTCCTTCATCTAGACTGGATGATATATAGACCTCAAATCTCAAATCTATCTTTAAGAACACTATGGATCATCTCAGTTGGTCAAAGAGATAACTTATGCTAGGAAATTGATACTTATTTTTAACAGATGTTTTATTTATCCATATATAATAAAAATAAAACTTAAGCGTGCCATCCTCCTCCTTAATAAACAAATCTGTAGCTTCATAGGGTGACACATTGGGTCAGATATACAATTTTCCCAACATTTTTTTAGCTATATATTCAGCTCCACTAACTCAGGTGTGCTCATTCTACAGGGTTCCCCAGATACATGCATTATTCATGTATTTAGATCTATTGAGAAATAAATGTCCCTCTTAGATGGAAATTTGACATATCTTCAAGAAATGCATCACTATATTCCTATAGGATGGGGTGATTTTCAATCTTCATCTTACCATGATCTGCTGAAATTGTCACTTGTATGGCATAGAAGGGGAATCCTTTTTTGCAAAATTTCTTCAATAGCATAGCTAAAATCTATCTCACAAAAATAGGATTCTACACTCCTTGCATTATCCTTTGTTCTCCTTCATCATCTACGCATTCCAAAATTTTATGGTAGTTGTCTAACTTGGCAGCCAATCCATGCTACTTAGTAGGTCATACGACCCTAATGGAAATACATTTAAAGTGTTTTGTGTAGGCATTTGAGTCATCTCAAACTAGCACAGTTCAATAGAATATGTCATGTTACTTTTGTTTCTAGTGGGTAATTGAACCAACCATGACTTGACATGTTGTGTCCTCTACAAGACACATATTTAAAAACTTGTGGAGTGACATAATTGAGATTAGAAACATGGTCAATTAAAATTGAAATAGGACAGTTGGAAAGTGTACCTTCCATATTTGTTGTTGACATTAGAGGAAATATCAGCCTAAAAGTGGCCTCCTAAGGGAAAATAATAAAATATCGTTAAAATAATAAAATAAGCCTCGTGAATTTTGGAGGGAAAAGAATAAAACTACATTTTTTATTGTATTTTTGGCTTACATCCTTATAGGTTTACTTAAATTTCAAGTGTAGACACTTTTTGGATGCAAAATTAAATTCCACATCCAACGAGTATCCATTATGCATACTTATTAGAATACCCACATTGATAAAAATTGAAGATGCATTAAAAAATGTGTTTTTTAATGCATCTTCAATTTTTATCAATGTGGGTATTCTAAGAAGTATGGATAATGAGTACTCATTGGATGTGGAATTTAATTTTTCATCCAACAAGTTTCTACACTTGAAAGTCAAGTAAACCTACAAGAAGGTAAGCCCAAAATACCATTAATAAAGTAGTTTTCATCTTTTCTCTCCAAAATATTTACATGTATGTCTTCTAAATTTAAAATATTTTGATTGGTTTACATATTATGTACACAAAAATTTCATGGGAACTTTTAGAATGAAATTTGCTCTAATGGGCTTGGTGTTACACTTATTTGTTTTCCATGGCTACACAAAGCTGAGGTACACTTTAGGATACATCGTTGATGGTAGTATCCTCTTGGATGTTGTACACCCTTCTTCTGTCTTATTTTCAGTGTGGAAAGTCTTTTAAAAAGTTCTCTTCCCCACAACCCCAACACTTTATCAAATTTTTCCTAGGTTCTTTGACATTTTCTCTTGCTGGTCAAACTAGATTATTCCCACCTGGAGCAAGAAAATTTTGTTAAAATTCACTCTTAGCTAGTAGGATATACTTAACAATTTTTCTAGCCTTCTTGTAAAGTGATGATATTGATCCTTTCTTCTTGAAGCTAGTATTTTCTTTGTTTTTCCATGTGTCTAGAATTGAGTCTTATGCTTCAAATGACCATAATAATACTTACAAATAGTCTTTCAAACAACATACTCTAACATATTTAGTTCTTTGAATTATATTAAGGCTTGATAGGACTGTGGCAATCCATTAAGGAAGCATAGGAATTTTATCTTCATCGCAAATATAAGGTACATATCTCGATCGTTCTACCAACCTGTTTGTATAAGCTTCCATAGGAAGTTGTTCCAACTTATGCTCATGGAATTATTTAATTTTTCGTTTGTAATACCTTTCAAACAAGTATTTCTTCTCTAAGTATCTCTCAGGCTTACTCCAGGTTACCTTCTTCTCTTGAATTCTCTTAACATTCTTGAGGTTTTCCCACCATATGTGACCTCTTCCTTTGAAATTAAATATGGCCACTCATGCCTTCATGTTTTTAGAGTAAATATGAACCCTAAAATATATCCATAGGCACAAAATCCATGCTTCATCCTCTTCTTTATTTTTAACTTCCCCATCGAAGGTAGGAGGTTTTCCTTAAATTATTCATGAAACATACTCTCCTTAGCCCTCTTCTTATTCTTATGTATTTTGGATTTAGTTGTTGTTCTAGATAGTTTATTAGAACTATTAGTCCCATCCTCAAAGGTGTCTGCTAAAGTATCCTCACTTGCACTCTTGTGCTTTTTTCTTAGTTAGATTATTTTTTCCTTGTTGGTCCTTGGTCCATGCTTTTGGATTTCATATGGGCTATGGACTTTTTTGGATCTAAGCCTGCCCCAATTACTAGCACGAGGTTCATGCTATTTTATTAATTTCAATTTTGACAAACTTTGTAATATCACAACATTAACTTCTTCCTTCTTTTCATACGCCCTAATATTCTTCTCATTATCATCCTTATAAATTCCTAGTTCATCCCTTAGGCTTATAAGGGTCTCCATACAATTAGGAGGAGTCACTGCAACCCTCCTATCATTTGATTCTTCTTCTCTATTATGAGAAGTTCTATCCATTTTTTATTGGACCATTCTGTTGCACATTTGTTTTATCTTTATACTAGAAACTATATCTTCTTATGTGTTGGAATAACACACAAAGATGCCAGTATAAGCAAATGATAAATTAGAGTAAACATGTTAAGTTACTTTGGATTTACCAAAAACAAGTTATGATGACATGAAACAATTGTTTGGCACATCTAGACATAAGTTAAATAAATCAGAAAGGTTTAAATCATCAATGCTAGAAAAAAATATATTCAAATTTAACTCTCTCTACTCCAAGCCTATTCAACCTAATGTTGAAACTTGGTTCTTTGAAGTAGAACTCCAAAATTATTATTGTGGTATATATCTATCCCTTGGGTCTTACAGTTTGAACCAAAGCTATGATACCACTCTATATCATAGATACAAATTCATATTAGATAATTTTATATCTCTAGGGCCCATTTAGCCTGAGTGCTAAACGTTAGCTCTGATACCACTCTGTAACACACCCAACCCCCTAATTCCTTATTAGGGCTATGGGGAATAATTGGACCTTATTTTCAAGGTATTATGAAGATGGAGTTATCAAATTTCCTCTTTCTGCATCACCTCAATCACAATTATGATACCACTATTGTAGTCTTCTCATCGAGAACTTTCCAATGATGTAAATTTCATCTTATGTTGAGCTTTGGGAACAAAGTTATGCCAATTCGAATTTTTTTCATTTAGAGCCACATCATCATCTATACATGTCCATGTGGCTAACATATGGTAGCCCTAGGCCACTGCGCCCCCCCCGTGTTGGTCCATGTCCTTGACACATATAATATCGAAACCTCACTATATCAATGTTTTCCATTACATTTCCTTTTGTCTAAACTCTTGGTGTTATGATATGTCAATACTCGAGTTGGATTGAATCAATAATATGCTACTATGGGTGTGGACCCTCCAATATGTCGATATAGTTAACTGTTGATATAATGAATATAGTTGATATTCCTATATAGGCATAAAAATCTGGTTTGTTGATATGCCAATCATATTTTGACAGGAAACTAGGTTATCAACAATTTCCTTATAGTTGAAAATCATTGCAAAACACTAAAATGTTGATAGGCCAATGGATAGCTTGGATTTCCACCTCATAACTTTAACATCTAATCATAATCTCCCACGTGGAAAATGCTGACATGTATATCGGGATATCAAGATATCGATGAATTTTGGGATGTCACCCTCCTCGTTATGCGAAATTTACGACTGAAAACATAAGTATCTTCCCTAGACCTAGTGGATTGGTCTACAACAACAAAAATAAAAGAATATAAAGTTTCCCTTACATAAATTGAAGAATGGAAAGATGCTTACTTGGAATATGTTGCAAGCTTCACTCTCCTCTTGGCTTGGAATATCCAATCGTAGCTTCGATTGCTATAATTAGAATATGCACATACAATCATAACAAGCCAAATATCTACAACATCTATGTAGCATTATCCAATTCCTCTATTCAATTGATCAACAAATAATTGAAACATATGAATGTGAACATAACATAACACATATAGGAAAATGGTATACTCTTTGTATTAATATGAATATGAGAGAGTTTACGACCAATAATAGTAGCTAATATTGTAGAGATATCCCCAAGTTGACTTGTCCTTCCTTTTCACAAATCACACCTCAATGTAACCCTAATGCATGAATATGATGGATCTCTTACATTCAAGGAAGCAACATGAGGGCATGATCAGTCTCAAAAAGCTAACCCCAATGTTGTAGATGGCTGTAAATTTATAGGAGGGTGGTAGTTTAGGAATTCTTATCCATTTACCAATCTAAGATTGAGATCCATGTGAGATGGAAGGATGAGCTCAAGGGATAATAAGTGAAATATCCAAGGTAGGATCATAAGTTACATAAATCATTTGTAACATAAATAATTTTTTGTTGTTTAGTAGTGACCTATCACTTGGGAAACTAGATTGCTGATAGAATAGAAGTTTATCAATGCTACAAAAGAAATTGTCCACAAGTATACTGGGGCCATACAAAATAAATCGAAAATGAATATGGGCTTCATAAGAGCCACCTGAGTATAACTTCCTATGTAATATATCTAAATTAACCCTACAAGCCTTATCAAGCGTGCTTCTGAAAACCATAATTAATAACATCTAGCTAATCATAAGAAGACTAGGTAGAAGTAGATGCATCACCCTTAATTGGCTTCAATGTGTTAGGACTAGGGTGGCTCGATTCAGTGCCTAGTGCAACAACCTCCTTATTATGCATCAATTGGGCATTCATTTCCTTTAACTGTAGCACCACATCATCTAGAAGCAGGAGAATTTCATCTTTGGTATCATTTTTTTTCCAACAAGACCCTACCAAGGAGAGCCTTCATATGCATATATATATCAATGGTATGCATATATTACTATTTCCTACAATGGGTGTAGCTTGCATATGGTAAACATGAAGCCACAACATCCACACTTCAAAGTCAAATAAACATTTTCACTCCCCCCTTACATTAGATTTTACTTTTCCTAGTTGTTCCTTGTTTCTCTAAGGAATGTGAAAATGGTAGATGCAAACCAAGGTCTCCACTCACATATGCACATGAAAATCCCCTAGAATTCCCCGACCTACACCCCCTTGACAACTACAATCTCTTTATCAGACCATGGCTACAATTCATGAGAATGCAACAAGTCTAGAGAACATGAGAAGGTCACAAAGGGGAAAGAAGAGTGCACATAATAGAAGAAAATGATGTGAACTAGTGAAAAAACTATCAACAAAAACAAGAGAATGGAATTTCCCAACAAATTTAGATGATTGCAAATAAGTCGTTGCATAAACAAAGAAAAGAAATTTCACGTAAGGGAAGTCCACATCTAGATAGAAGCCTTAGAAGCCCAATTATTAGCTATAATATTGGGACTACTTGCCCTTATACCTGAGGGGAAAAATGCCATTATGCTACAAGATGGATTGTAGAAAAGAGTGACATGGTGCATGCACTAATCGTCACAACCAAATGGTACATCATTTCAACCATGGAAGTCAATTAGAAACCATTAATCCACATGCTTCATAATAAAACCATGTTGCTGCTTGTGGATTGGGAGGGAGACACATCATCCTCTATTAATGTGGATGATCCAAGTGGATATTGGTTGCCACCTACCTATTCCACTTGGACCCGCACCATTGTTTCTTTCAGTTTTTCAGTTTCCTTAATTGTAGCACAATTTACTATTTTTGGCAGTTTTTTCAGGTCCTGAACTTTTTGAGCCATTTTGAGGCCCTAAATGATGCTTTTATCCATCTTGTCCACTCAAAAGTTATATTCCTCATATATATATTTCTAAAAAGGTATTATTCACATCAAAAAAAGATCGTATGGAAAAGCCTACGTCCCTGGGAAATTGATGTACCAACTTACCCAAACAGGGCCCATAATTTTGGCGCTTCATCTCCTAGGGTTAGGTTTTTGGATGTTTAGGGTTTTCCATTATTTCTCAATAATAAATAGGCCTTCGAGCCTTCTTTTAACACATTTCATAGGAATGTAGCCGCCACGTCTCTTGTCAGGATAGTCTTCCATCGTCCGAGCTAATTTATTTCCATTATGTATGTAAGCATATTTCAGTCTTTGATATTAATGAAATGAAGTTATATTTTTTCTACATCTCTGTGTCCATGTTTATATTTGTATTCTGTTGCATTCCTGCATAAATTCGGACCACTGGTATCAAAGCGGTCTGCCCTTTCTCTGCTTTTCTTTGCATGTATCCAATGAGGTTGGGGTTATAAGTAGTTAGTGCTCAATCTGGTTGAACCCTTGCAATGACAGCCTCACAAACCCCGACAACCTCCCATGGTGGACGAAAAGAAAGACGAGGGAGCACGAGATCCTATCAAAATATTTCTTGAGAAGGCCCTCAAGAAATATAGGAACGCGATGATGGATAACTTTTCCCAAATCCTTCAGTGGATTCCCACATGCATTGAATCTTCATGCGACAACCACTCTGGAGGTGACACTCCCTTTAAGGTACAAGTCAAATTTTGACATTCCCACATTTGAAGTCCAGATAGATGTAGATGTCGTAGATAAATGGTTAAATCTGTTGGAAATATATTTTTTTGTTCATGATTTTTCCAATAGTGAAAAGATTACTTTTTCACTCTTGAAATTCGCCCCCCACGTCAAGAACTAGTGGGAAACCTACCGTGAGAAGAAGGACATGAGGGAACCCTCACTATTATCATCTGCACCCACTTAGAATTATTTTGGAGACACCATCAAGGAACAATACTACCCTATCAGGAACTATGAAGACAAGTACATACAATGGACTACGTTGTGGCAGTAGAGGGATCAAGATGCGCATGAACTAACAAATATTTTCCATACCCTATGCAAAAAGCTGGGTATAAAATATTCTAAGAAACATTTGGTTCTCAAGTACCACAATTGTTTACACAAATACATTCAAGAGGAAATGGAGTTCCTGAAAATCTCCTCTCTTAGTGCAACATACCGATATGCTACCAAAATTGAGCAGAAATTCAAGTAGAACAAGCGATACTTTGGATCTATGAACCCAAAGTAGAATAAAGGCGCCCTAAGCCACAGAGGAAAGGACAGAGCTCGATCAGGACCCTCGAGGGCAACTCCTCAAAGCCTTAAGCCAAGGATGATGGGAAGGAAAATAAGGACATCGACAAGTGGTGTGAGTTCCATAAAATCCCCACTCATAACACACATGAATGCCACGTAAAGCAGACATTGGTGGCTGAGTTGAGAGACTCGGAGACATATTCTTGTTATGATTTCGAGATGGAACCCGATAAGGGAATCGATAAGGGTAAGAAGGTCATTGATGTAGAACCTACTGCGACGGTAATCACCACCAAGGTCCAAAAGGTAGAACCTAAATATCCAGAGGAGGGGGAGTGCCTCTCTCACTTATATATGTGGGTGAATGGCTCGTTGCTACAATTCATTATCGATAGTGGCAAAAAAAATAGCCTCATTTCATAAGAGTTCGTGAAGCTATTGGGCCAACCGATGACACCACACTCGTAACCGTACACCATCGGGTGGCTTCACCAAGGATGAGATCTCCGCATCAACCAAAAACGCTTCCTTCCCTATAACATCAAGCCCTTCATGGATGAGGTATTGTCTGATATAGGTCCTCTTCAAGTTTCTAATATATTATTAGGCCAACCATGCTTGTGGAAGCGTCATATCATGTATGAGTCTAGGCCTCACATTGTTATTATTTATTTGGGCAATAAGTTATACAGGATACCGGAGGTAGCCCCACTTATCGACATCTCTTTGATCTCTGCTAACAAATGTAGTAAGATCATCTCCCAGACTAGGAAATTTGTTTTCTTTATGATTTGATCTCAAAGTAAGGGGAAGATTGAAGCCACATCCATGGCCCCCAGGAAGGGTTCCTCCACGCAGCAGAAGCAGGTGGATACGGTCATGGAAGAATACAGGGACATCTTCTCCTCACCCATAGGGGTACCCTTGCACTGTCAAGTCAAGAATTCAATCGATCTGACTCTTGGAGCACCTCTACCCAACGGGCCGATATATCGTCGCTCCATTCTGGAAAATGAAGAGATCAAGTGGAAAATCCAAGATTTGTTGCAAAAATGGCACATACGATCAAATTCCTTGCCTTGTGGGACCCTAATTGTACTTGTTCAAAAGAAGGATGGGACCTGGAGGCTCTGCATTGATTATCGGGAACTAAACAAAATCATTGTCAAGAATATGTATCCAATCCCATGGATTTATGACCTTCTAGACCAACTCAAAGGGACCAATTATTTCAACAAGATCAATCTGAAGTTTGGCTATCACCAGGTTCCAATAGAGCCCATAGATGAATGGAAGACCACCTTCAAATCCAAGGAAAGCCTTTTTGAATGGTTGGTTATGCCCTTTGGGTTAACAAATTTGCCTGCTACTTTTATGAGGCTAATGGATGACATCTTGATACACTTCACCAACTCGTTTTGGTTGTTTATCTAGACGACATCCTCATATTCAACAAGGGTTGGGAAGAACAATTGCAACACATTCGCCAGGTCCTTCAAACCCTTCGACAACACAAACTATGTGCCAACTTGGAGAAATGCACATTTGGCATGATCCATGTCCAATATTTGGGTTATGTCATAGATGAGTGTGCCGTGCATGTGGATGTGACTAAGATCCAAGTCATTTAGGATTGGCTAGCCCCGAACACTCTAACATAGATTCACAAATTTTTGGGCCTTGCAATTTTTTATCGGAGGTTTGTGTTGGGGTTTTCTAATATCACATGGCCTTTGAGTCAGATTACTAAGGGAAGGGCGAAAGAAAAGTTTTCTTGATATGAATCCCAACAAAAATCATTAGTTGAGTTGAAGCACTGCCTTTACTCTGCACCAGTACTCACACTACCAGACCTACAATAGCCATTTGAAATTGAGACAAAGGCCACTGAATATGCTATTGGCGCAGTCCTCACCCAACATGGGCATCCAGTGGCCTATCATAGCGATACAATTTCTGATACAATTCAAAAGTACCCCACCTATGATAAAGAGATGTATTCAATCATGCATTCTTGCGGAAAATGGAAGAATTACATTATGGGGAAGGAGACGTCATCCACACCGATCACCAACCTATTCAGTTTATACAGACACAAGGGAAGTTGCAGAATGATCGCCATCAGAAGTGGTATACATATCTGCAAAAATTCTACTTGAACATTAAATACAAAAAGGGAAACACTAATAATGTTGTAGACTACCTCAGCCTCCCCCCAGTTGTAGAACTAACTACTATTCTCAACTCTTGTGGCCATGAGACCTCTAAATGGCTGCAAATATAAAAAAATGATCCAGATTTCACCTCCACATACCAGATGCTAGTATATGGAAAGAAAGTTCTTGATTTCCACCTACATGACGCATTATTATGCTACCTGAGCAACCTTTGTGTTCAAGAAAGTGTTCCAAGCTGATTTGGGAGGATCACTACAGTTAGGTTGCATGACACTTTAGTGTGGAGAAAATTGTGGTTGTACTACAAAATTTATTTTATTGGCCAAAACTTTGGCTGGATGTTGGCAAATATATCAGATCCCGCACTTCCTGTGCCATCGCCAAGCCAACCATCAAGAAGCAAGCCATGTACACTCTTCTTCCTACTCCCATCTAGCCACGGGAATCCATCTCCGTGGAATATATGTTTGACGTCCCTTATACTAAGCATAGTAATGTCTGTGTATTTGTGGTTGTGGACATATTTTCTAAGATGGATATATTTGTGTCCTGCAAGAAGAGTATCACAACAGAGGACACTGCCAAACTCTTATTTGAATTAGTGCGGGTACATTTTTGGATCTCGTAGAAAATTATATCAGATCGAGATAGCAGGTTCTTGATCACATTCTAGTCAAGCCTCTAGACACTTTTGGACACCAAACTCACCAAGGCGACTACATTCCATCCCTAGAATGATGGAAAAACAGAGGTTGTCAACAAGATGATAGTGCACATACTCTGCATGTAAAAATCCAAGCATCCACAAAATTGGGATGAGAGCCTCCCCTATGTGCAACACAGTTATAACAGATCTCTCCATAGCTCGACTGGTCACAGTCCCTTTGAAGAGAGTCTAGGATTTCAACCATTGTGTCTGATTGATGTTTTAATACCTCATGAAACTACACATACATAATCCACACATGTAATGTAAGAGGTTTATAAAGCAACCAGATATATTGAACATATCCCCCACGTCTTCCAATAGGTTCACGACATCCTAGAGAAGTCCAATGCCAAGTACAAGAAGTGACATGATCAACATCGGGTGCTACACAAGTTTCAAGTGGGTGAAAATTTTTGGATGCATTTGTAGAAAGAACGCTTAACCAGAGCTCATCGGAATCTCATACCACTCCAATATGGGCCATACACCATTATCAAGGTTATGGGATACAATGCTTTTGAGCTTAACATTCCCCCATTCCTTAGCCTACACCTAATGTTCAATGTTGACTGCCTTCAACTATAATTTCCACCATTAGTGGACACATAAAACATTGTAGAACAAGTCACACCAACAGAGCTAAACCATGAGTGCATGGAATATGTCATAACTGATCGGATCATGGACACACAAATCAAGAACACTCGCCAACAGAAGATCCAGCTGTATTGGGTTGTCAAAGTTGGTCAACACCTGCACCAAGGAAAGTGGCTCACCTCACTCCTTCTCTCCCTTTAGTGTAATTCCCTTTTATACATTGCAATTGAAGTTTCACACAGCTTACTCACTTGTTAATCTCAAAGTTATGTGTATGATCTCTTGTGTTTTTTATTGCAATCGAGACATATCCTTAAGATCTTTGTTATGGTGATCGAGCCCATATTCCAGATGGGGCTCCTATCCCAAAAGGTGTGAGGCCTAATTTGGACTTCATATCAGGGAGACCCACTTATTGTTAGAAGCTTCCAACAACATCTACATTAATGCAAGGGCTTTTGCATTAGGGATTTTGGAGGAATTACAAAATATGGTAATGTCAAGGTTTGGGGCAATAATTGAGGTTATTTATAAAGAACACACTTCTTTGAAAGAATAGGTGCAAAATTTTATTAATGAAAATAATATCCTAAGCCTGATATGACTTTCAACATGAATTCCAATTATACTAGGAAGAAAATTCAATAGAATTGCAACAACTACAAAAATTTGTTGCTCAATGCCATGAACTGGTTAAGATTCAACAACCTATCCACTAGATGTAGAAGCTTCTATTCAACTGCAAAGTGAAGAATAATTAATTTCCTTACATGAATTTGATTGGAATTTTATAATTGAATGAGTTATGCCTATATACTGCAATATACACTCTTTTTCATTTCATATTTTTCAATATTTATACATGTGATCCTCGACGTACAACAAATAATGAAATCATTGAGTTGAATTGATCAATTATGTACTTTTTTAACTTAGTCGACAGATTGAATGAGTCATAGTCGATTCATGAGATCCTTCGGTCAAGCCTTCAACTAGAGTTTTTCAGGTAGCTTACGAGGATGGAGAGATGACATATTATGTTATATATATTCCACAAAGGAATACCATTTAGTTAGTGTCAAAATTTTAAAGAGATCCAAGTAGATGCACTAGCTAGAGCCCTATGTAAATAATTATTCTAACATTGTAGATGATGGATGTGCTTGTTGATAGGGAAATTGATGTTTATTATGGGACTATTACAATGGATTTAACTGTGTTTTCTTCTCTTATTTCGATGTATGATCCTCTTGATGCAATGTATTTTTAACAAATCAATGAGTCTGTAATTAATGAAATAAATACTATGTAATAAATATTTATGCAGTTAGTAGAGTCAGGTCATAGTTATGTTGTGTACTGAGCCTTTCAGTTAGTTATTGGAGTCATAAGTCAGGGGAGGGTGAAATGTGAGCCTTATTTTTAGGGCAGGTGATCTTCTTCGCCTTTGTAACTCAAACCAATGTCTAATTGATGTGATTAGACTCTTGCTAACATTCGTCGATATCAAGTGGGCACTGATTGTGAAATTCTTGGTTGGAAGAAAAAATATTATGTATTAGTTAAGTTATCCTTCATAAATTGAATTATAGGATCCAAGAAATATCAAAAATATTTCTAAGGAACTAAGCATGTAAGCCATATTTCATTGGTGCAATAGATTTACTATGTTGTAGAAAATCAATTGATTTACAGTAAAATAAAATTACTAAAGACAACACAACATGAAAATAATAGTAGTAGAAAAATAGCCAGAATTGACATAGCATTTGAGATGAGTAGAAACAATTAATTGACAAAAATACCTGTAGCAGGTGACGAGTGAAAGAATGCAATCAAGAATGGGACTAGTTAGGATGAACATACAAAGAAGGAATTTAAATGACAAGATGATGGAAACATGAGACTATATTGATTGAGCCCCCCAATATTAAATTTTCGAAATGACTGCATATTGGGTTGTGATAGTGGAAAAGAATAGGATGGTTAGTGTGCGTACTTTTACTAATTTAATGTATGAATTAAGGGACACTTGGAGTGAAATTTATGTGTTGGAATCATTCATAGAGAGGAAAAAAAAGGCCCTAAAATTGGAGAGGATTTTCCCAATGGTTCCTTGTTGGAGTAGAAATTTGTATGGTAGAGAGACCACATCAAATGATTGAGAGTTGAGATCTGCAATATGTAGCCACTGTTAGGGTCCTATAATAATAGGATTCATAATTTTTGAATTGACTTTGATTAGTCTTGTAATATGTGCATACTTTGCTTTATGCAAATTGTTTTCCCATATTAGAAAAAATAAAATAAAAAAATGTAAAGAGGGTAAAAGTCCTAAAAGAAAATCAAAGGAATTGAAAATAAAAATATCAAAAAGAATAGAAAAAATGGACCCCAAACAAAAAAGAGATAGGAATAAAACATGAAAGTGGTGCAAGTCTAAATTCCACTACTGTTACTTTTTAGTGCAAAATAAATGATTATGTGCAGCTTGTTCAAAATGCCATAATCCATGATTATTCAAATAGCTTAATCTTGATTTTTTCATGCTGATAGATAGAGAATAAAGATCTTGCCAAACAGTTTAATCTTGGTAGATCAACAGTTAGGTAGAGAATAAATGAGAAGCTCAACAACTTAATCTAGGCCCTTGGAAGAAATAAGGATACAACTAGTTAGTTTGTTCTTTTTAAAGAAAAATGAACAAGGGTTTGCAAGCTCAAATGCATCCAAGGTAAATGAAGAAAAAATGTTAGGGTAGCATAAGGGTAGATAGAAGTAGTTTTTACAATCATGGATAAGCAGAACTTGGTCAATCCATTCACGAACTTCCTTCAAATAGTCATTTCCCTTGTAAAAATACTTCATCCCCCCCATTTTGATTATTTCCTCTTCATTTTCCCTTTTCCCATCATCATTCAGTTTCACTTCCAAAAATGCCCTTTTCCTAGGTGTAAAACTCATTATACTTAAGAAAAGTAAAAACCTTGACTAATTCCCCTTTTACTCCAAAAATACCTAAAAACCCAAAAAATATTTTATCCTAAGTTTAAACATAAAGATATTATATTAGGACTCTTGACAATTATCCCTTTATTATGTTTTAAATTAAACTTAGTTTATTTTTCATTAACATAATAACTTATATATTAGCTCCTTATTAACCTTTCTAGCCCGTAATATATTAAATCCTTTTAATATTATCACAAACCCATATTTTACTTTAACCTATTGTAATTATTCCCCATGTGATTATTATCTCCACTCCCCACAGGTTAAAATTATCCCTTGTATATTAGCCCCGCCTGTATTAACATTACACTTATACATATTTCATTTTTTATGTATAAACCTTTACTTGCCTATCATATTCCATTATAAAATTTATATTAAAACCTCATGTTTTAATATATAAATTAACTCCCACCTTATAAATAATCCCGGGCCCCACACCCATTACCCTGCAACTTCACCATTAATCCTGACCGTTTGCTCCAGTTCACTAAATCCAACGGTGATAAACCCATATTGTAGATATGATAGCGCAATCGATAACAGAATCGAAACTTGCGATAAAAGCAGTTTTAGTGCTTTATCTCTCCTCCACGTGTCGCAGTTTTGTTGGATCGCATCGATTCAATGAAAACCATTTACCACCTTTCAACCTTGCGAAAAACACTGGTAGTAATTCCCTCCCCTACGCCCAAACCGCCTATGATTTGAATTGACCTGCAATAAATACATTCACCATTTAAATCAAATTCTTTATAAAAAACAATCGAATGCACTTATTACAAGCTTTCTGTTACCGTTTCTTCTTATAAAACCTCTCTAGAACGAGAAGAATATGATGCCGCCTTTGTTTTAGCTCATAAACCAATAGAATTCATCTGAATCCAATGCTACAATCATCGAGAAGCCTGCAGACTGCATATAAAGGCCAGAGCAAGCTTTTGAAAGCTTTCAAAACCCAACAAACCCTTTTCCGCAACAAATTTTTGAATTTTCATAGGTATTCTTCAGAAAGAGACCTATCCATCCATTTGAAAGAATTATACTGTTAATTAGAGCCTTATAAGACTGTATGACCTTAAATAATGCCCCTTTCCTTCATAAATTATTCAGATAGACAAAACCCTGAATATTGTTTTTAGTTTCTGGAAGCTATGACCTATTTTAGAACAATTTTCAAGTGAGTTTAGCCATCTGCAGACCTAAAAAACCTTCTGAGATACCCAAAGCCTTTTTCAATAGTACTTAGAAGCCCTCTCTCACAAAACTTGATGTTTTAATATTGTTCTATTACAGAAATTTCACTGATAACCCTTGATATCTTCGGTTAAGGCTATAAGGTCAAGAAAATTACATTTTTTTTTTAATACAGAATTGCCAGTTTTAGTCAGAGTGATCATAAGTAACTGTTTACAGTTCAAGATAAAACCTCTGTTATATTTAAATTCCTTCTGTAAACATTTTAATCTTATAGAAGTGTGTCACAGACCTAAAATCAGAGTTTTAAAGGTTAAAGAGTGTTTAAATTGATAAACCAAATTAATCAAATGGCATCCAAAAGCACTATTGTGATCAACCCTCTACAACCTCTTGTTGTAGATGTAGAATGTACCCCCTTGGCAGTTGTAGACTTCAAAATCATAGACCCTGTGACAGAATTTAACCTCCTTGAGCTCCATTGTTGGAGCCAAGATAAATCCTTAGATCAAACAGATGAGGTGTGTAGTTGGGAATCAAATTTGCCTAAGTATGTTGTCCCTCACACTCATCAATGCCCAGAAGCTATCAGATCATGCTAATCCTATTATTATCCAGATCAAAGAGCCATTTTCAATTATGAAAAATAAATATTGTTTACCATAACAGCTGAATCTATAAACTAGATGCTTCAATTACAACTTGAGCCTAATGTAGTCCCTTTATCTATTGAAGCTCTCACAAAGTTCTACATAGAGCTAGATTTTCCCAAGAGATTCCAAATATTTCAAACATTCATGCCATCCTATGTGGAAATTCCAAAGCTAAATCCTCCATATTCCTCTTCTAAATTACTAGAAAGAACTAGACACATTATTTCTATGCTATCTTTTATCCTTGGATATTTCACAGATGAGCATAATGATGCATCAGTACTTGGCTTTTTATCCACTTTTGTACCTGGCCAACCTCTTGGAGTTATCTTTGACTTTTCCCATTATATTGCTGATAGCATCCATGAACAACGCGTCAAATTACCTACTGAAGGTGTCTTTAGGTATACTTCATTTCTTTTCCACATGTTCCTTTATTTTTAGTCAAACAAGTTTCCTATAACTCTTCAAAAGATGGATGTAGAATGAAATCCACAGTCTGTTATATTATAGACCTCCTTGATCAGAAAGGAGTCAAATGAGTTTACTTATGCAGAATTTATAGATTGTTTCATCCATCCATTGGTCAATCTACTAAATAACAATGTTCAACCCAGGGTCAACGATGAAATCAAGAAAGTTTTACAGTTGTCTAAACAGAGCAGGACAGGTGATTGGTATTTATACCAATATCACACTGAAATCAGAGTTTATGGGACAACCCTCATTCGTTACAAGTTTCCAAAATATTTACCTATGAGGTTGTTTGCTTCAAAGTATATTAGACAGATTTTGAACTTAGATTCTATAAATTTCTTAGCTGCAAAGAAGAAAACCCAATTTAAATTGAAAAATCAAGTGGGTCCCTTCATATGTAATAATAGAGAAACAGGTGTAGAGGCACAAAATCAATTGTTAGAATACAAATTCAGCAAAAAATTTCTTTGGTATTATGATCCCTATGGTATAATCAGCAAAACAAGAGTTAAATGTAAGTTAACTCCACACATTCATGGGAAGAAACCTAATATTGAGAAATTTTCAAACCAAACTAAATGGTTAGAAAATACACTAGTAGAAGCTGATAAGCAGAGTGATACTAGTCACATTTTGCAGACTCCAGCTCAGGAAGACAGAAGCATGAAAAGAAACAGGGAAGAAGGGTCATACACTTTTTAGACCACTACAGAAACAAAGTTCAAACTCTGGTACAACAAGAAACCAAAGATTAATCTTGGAGAAAAAGAAAAAGAGACAATTGAGGTGATGGATATAGAGATTCCATAAAAAGACACTATGCCTCCACAGTAATAGTCAACCACTTCTAATACACAGTTGATTAAAAAAACAGCATAGTATAGAAATGTCATCATCAAAACAGCCAGAGGACAAACATATCGGAACATCAAGGAAAGGTATAAAGAAATTAAAGCTAAAATTGAGGAAATAAAGAATGAAATTTACTCTCAGTACTTAAAGTAGACCCCCAGCATACAAAAAATGCTGCTTTCATCCTTTGATTACAAAAACAAGAAATTTCTAGTGATAGTGCTTTAGCCTACAGTGCCAACTCCTAAAATATCATATGATTATAAAAAGGTTGGTTTTGAAGTTCCAGTTCAGGACATTCATCCCATGGACCAAATTAAATTTCATAAACAAAGTTCAGAGATGCTATATTCCACAATGACTACAAAAGAAATGAGTGCTCAAAAGCTTCAAAATACTTTGATAAATATAAGAGATCAGCTCAAATTTGAGAAAGATTCTTCAAGTGCAAAGGATATCAGAATCAAATCCTTGGAGGAGTTAGTGATTGAGGTAGGTTATGATCCTAATAATGTAAAATCTGCAAAGGAACTAATAAAGAAGACGAATGATGATATTGTTGCACTTAGAAAACATTTGAAATTACCTCCTATAGAACATCCACAAACCAAGGAGATTTTACAGGAATATAATTAAAAGGATGAGATAATGAGTCTCATATTACAGCTGAAAGCTCAGATTAAAGAGATGGAGACTGAGATGAAAAAATTGGTCCAAGAAAAATAAGCCACCAAAGCACAGGAAGTCCCTGCTACTGTAATTCCTATGGTTACAACAACAATGCCATCTACTCTAGTAGAAGAACTAGCTCCAAAAGTTCCATTGGCCACAGTAGTGCCAGTAACTTCATCAACAACTTCTGCCACGGAGTCTTCTACTACAGCAATCCAGCAATCATATGAGGCCAGTAAATTGGTAAAGGCAATGTAGGACATGTCCATACAAACCAATGAAATAAACAGGTTAAAAGAACAGATTAAGAATCTGGAAGATGCCAAAAATCTTGCACAGATCAATGCCCAAGAATGAAGAGCAAAAGGCCAAAAGGTTGAATGAACAAATCAAGAAATTGGAAACATAATTGACTTTCAAAGAACCCATGGCCCATGTGAAAAACCAATTATGGTCCAATATCATTGAGGCAGTCAATGATATTTGGCCATCTAGATAGGTAATTTATGAGCAAAAAGATTTACTGAAAGCAACAAAAGTAGAAATACAAAAGACCAAAGAGGAGCTAGGTACAAAAACTGAAGAGGCATTGGAAATTATTAAATTCCTCAATTCCAAAAATAAACAAGAATTGGATGAAATTGGAATAACAGACAAAACAGAAACCATACTTGAGGTAAGAAAGGTAATTTATAAAAAGAACTTGATGAAACAATTAGAGGAAAAGTGCCAAAATGTGGATATGGAAATCACAAGATTCATGGTAAAGTTTGATATTTTGAGGAAAAAGGGCCTTCCAAATCTTTTGGTAATCAATGACAAATTGATGAAACGAGAAGATTATAACAAAAAGATAAAAGAATTTGCTAAAATAACAGGTAAATAAATCAGATTGGCAGGGAATCCCAACATGGAAAGTTTTGCACCAAAGTATTGAAATTCTATTTTACTTGTAGCATGAAGTAAAACACCTTTTTGTGGTCAAACCAACATTTGTAAAATACACAGAGGCAAATGAGAATTACAGAAGACTTGTGAAGATCAAATTTCCAGAAACTGAGTTCTAGGAGAAGTTAATAGATTTACTATAAGATCTGAATACAGTAAAAACAGAGCATAAAAGATAAAAAACAGAGTTTTTGTTTTTACTTCAGCAATAAATACTTTTTCAGCAGTCAAATTGTATCAGGTCAAAGAGTATCAGTCAAAAGAGTATCAGATGAAAGGATGAAGATAAATCAGATTGAAGATAAAACTATCAGTGTGAGGGTCACCTCAGTTGTCCAGCTGCAACCCAAATCCAAACAACAAGCTATATTATTTTAATAAATAGGATAGCTAGCAATTAGTTAGGCAGTTGTCACTATCTTCTTGCATGAATATATTTTATTTTCCAAGAAAAATTCCTAAGATTATTCTAGGATATTTTGTACTAGTTTCTGTATAAATACTTCATCATTTGAAGTATTGAGTGTGGATTAATTGCTGAACATTTCTGTAGCTATAATATTCTGAACCCAAGGGTTTTTTTGTATCAAGTTCAAGTCAGCAGACTGGATCATAGGAAATAAAGCATCATATTACATGATTCATGTGTTGGGCCACTGCAGTGAAGTATTTCACTTGTCATTTTGCTAATTTTCTTATGTTTACCATCCATTCATAAATGTGTTCTAAATTTTAATGTGAAATCAGGAATTGTTATTTTAGAATTTGTTAAAAGCACTCTCTTATTGACTGATTTTCATTTCAATTTTTTCTACTGATATCCAGACCAGGGAACCCTTAATTGCTCCCTGATTTCGATTGACCTCTACCTTTTCACTCCTTATCCGGATTTAAGAACTCTTAATTTCTATTTATCCTGATTAAAACCATTTCACCAATCAACCTTTGAAGATCTGGAGCGAGTCTGCTATCTTGCCCTATGAACATCTACCTTTAGACCTTGATCTTGATCTGACTGCTTGACACATTGACTCCATCTGCGCAATGGAATACATACCTATAGCTATCCATTTCAGTAAGTGATTTTCTGACCAAACCAAATCAAAATCCCATAACCAATTTGCCCCATATAACTAGCCTAAAATCAAATATAATCAACAAAGTTAAATATTATAGAGAGAGCCCTCTCTGAGCATTAGGAAGGCTAGATCCTAAGGCTTAAAAGTAGGTTTGTGGTTACCTCTGATATTCTTTAAACTATAATAAATAATCTCACGACTTTGAGAATTATTAGAGTGATAACATACTGGCGAATCATATTGCAGAAATATAACAATCCCCGGTTTTAAAATAGATCTTAAAGGAAATATTTTCATTATCTTTTCACCTTAAGATTATTTGAATAAGTTGTGAGTATATTTTCATAAAAAAATGTAATTTTGGCTTCCAGAAGAATCTACTATACCAGGTCAAATCCAGATCCACAACCTATTGTCATAGTAGATAATCCTGACAGAATTGGAAAGAAAAACAAAAGAGTAGAAGATTTAGGTAATAAAGTTTCACTAGTCAAAGAAAATTCCCTTCCGAAACAACTTTCAAGTTTACAAGACATATAATCTGATTTAAATTTTGAACAATATTTATTCAGAACCAAATCTGAAAGTGATTTACATAGCACTGTTATAGATCCTGATTTTATTTCAGTCATTGAAACTAAGAAGGAAAATGTTTCAGTAGATTCTGAGGAAAATATTTTTGAAGTTTATGATAAGCTTGATGCCATAACTACTACTTTGATTAAAGAGATATATGAAGCTTATTTACAACATTCAGTTGAATTGAGTTATTTATTAGCTTATACCCCTAAGCCTTCTACTAGCCATTTAGATACTAGCCTTTTAGAATATGTAGGTTCATCTTTATCCACTACTGCTTCATCCATTGTTTTGACCACACTTCATTCCATAGATTCATTTTTTCCTAAGCAACCATTCCAACCTCGAATATTATTTCCATCTCATACCACCTCAAGTTCATCCCCTAATATTTCTGCTGCATTTTCCAATACATCATTCTCATTCCCAAGTACCTCTTCTAGCATCCCAACTTCATCTTTTATTTTTTAAACCACATTTTCCAGCACATCTTCTTATATCCATATCTCATCTTCAAGTTCTTTAACTACATCACCAAGTACTTCTAGTTCTTCACCAAATACTTCCAACTTACCTCCTAGCCAAGCTAGAATTCAAGCCATGGCTACTAGATATGCTCCCTTGGTCCTACCAGGACAGTTACATGACATGCCTCAAGATTATCAAAGTAAAATCCCTCAATTTGATGCAACCTCTCATTATACTGCCCAACAACATGTTAATAATATGACAGACTATTTTGAGTTGCATGAAATCGATGAGGCTAATGTCCAAGTAAGAATTTTTCCTCAAACTTTAACTGGTGAGGTAAAAAAGTGGTTTAAAGGTTTTAATGATGGTAGTATTACTGATTTAGTAGTTTTTCATATATTATTTCTTAATAGATGGGAGAAAAAGAAAAATCCACTACAAATATTATCTGAATTTGAAAGCATAAAAAGAGAACCAAATGAAACAATTCAAGATTATTGTACTAGATATAACAAGATTTATAATGAAATTCCTGCTAATCTTAAGCCTCCTCCAGACTCTGTCCTTATCAAATTCCCTGATGGATTTGATACAAATATAGCCTATCAACTAAGAGAGAGAAATCCAGAGACCTTAGAACAAATGCAAAGTAATGTTGTTAGTGTAGAGGCAAAATTATTAGCAAAGAAAGCTAGATTAAGAAATGAAAGGAGAGTGACAATAAAAGAAGAAACATCTCGTTTAGATCAATTAGAAAAAACATTAGAGAGAATGATGGATAGGTTAGATAATATGGAAAGGAAGCCACAGTGGGGTAACCAATAGCAAGGACCTCAGATTGGAAATCCCAATTTCAGGAAAAACACCAACAATGAAAATCTAGAGAATCAGCACTTGACCAAACAATAAGACCACCACTACAAGAAAAAAGGACATTGGTGAGGGGAAAAAATGGTCACCATAAGCTCATTGGTGAGGGTCAAAAGAGCCTTCGTCACCAAAGGTGGCGTCGCCGAAAGTATAGGTGTTGTGGTGACATTTAAGGTCCATCACCAATAATGATTTATAGTGACTGACAATGACTGTCACCATTTCATATGAGCAATGGTGATGGACAATAGCATCTGTCACCAAAAAATTGAACATCACCAAAGGTGGCGTCGCCGAAATTATGTGTTGTTGTGACATTCAAGGTCCGTCACGAATATTGATTATAATGACAGATAGTGACCGTCACCATTTCATATGAACAACGACGATTTTTTGTGATGGACCTTTCATGTCCGTCACCATTGGTGCATATATATGGCGAAGTTCATTGACCGTCACCATAAACTCATTGGTGACATCAAGGTCCATCGGAAATATTGACTATAATGACAAACAATGTCCCTCACCATTTCATATCAACAACAAATATTTATGGTGACAGACCTTTAATGGTCGTCACTATTGATGCATATATATGGTGTCATTCGTTGACCGTCACCCTTTCATATTTTGGTGAGGGTGGAAAAATGTCACCATAAGCTTATTGGTGATGGTAAAAAAAGAATCCATCACCAAAAACTGATCGCCATCATCCCCATTAATATCAGGGCATGATGGAATCGAACCACCAACCTCCTTCTTGTAAAGTAGGTGCTCTTCAATTGAGCTAGCACCCTTTAAAGAATTAGACTTTAAGCTAGAAATTGTCCCTAAAGGTGCAAAGATACACCAAAGGAAAAGAAAATCTAGGAAGATCAAAAGTTGCTAGAAATAATATGTTCAATATACATAATAAAAATACAATAAGAATAAATTTTGATATAATCTAACAAATCATGTACTACGTAGGAGAATAACTGGAAAGCACAACTAGAAATTTGAATCACAACATAGCAATATAAAAGAACATGCAACAGGAAAGGAACAACTCCACAGTTTGAGAAATATGAACAATCCATGGGCATGTTCTTATATATTGATATAGATAATGAAATAGACATCTAGATTTATGAAATTCAAGTATCACACAAGAATGTCTTGAAAAAAAATCAATATGTAAAATAGTATTTTTTGCATTTGGATACCTTGCAGAACCTCGAGAAAAATTTTCCACAGAAACAACCAATAAACATAACAACATGGACCTCGGGAGCAATTGTGCAGGGGATAAAATATGAAGGTAAGGCACTAGATATGTATTCAAAGAAAATGATGAAAAGTGTATCTAGAAAGACCTGCGAATCCTCTAAAGTAAACCACACATTTATCATCGCGACTAGTACAATTGCAAAAAAAGATCAGAATAAATTATGAACTATTCCACCAAAAAACAATGAAATTTTCCACTAAAATACAGTTTAAAATTAATCACTAGCATGAAGCTAACTTCTCTTCAAAAATAGACAATGTATAATAGCTTGCATGGAAATCCTGTTGATAAAACCTTCCAAGGAATAAGACCACAACAGTCAACAAGAGTTCCATCATACTTAATACTATCAAAAAAGTGGTCAATAGAAAAAGTGAATTGACAGACCTTCATAACTTGCATTGGTTCCTTATCCTTCATCCAACCCTAAAATTTTAGACCAAGGTTAAAATTTTGAAGGAAAATTAAGAAAAGTCACATGATCTTGTGAAATAGGATTTTTATCACTACCATTAACTATAATGCAACAATTTTGCACAAACAAAGCATCCTTGTCTAAAGTGAAGTAGTAAGTGATGATTAAGACTAATTGTGGGCTTAGAATTGTTTTTCCATTTTTTTTTGAATTGTTAGAATTACTGTACTTAGTAGCAGAGGCATTCCCACCATGGATTGGGAAGTCCATAACAACCACTTATGTAACTGGGATTGTTGAATATAATCATTTTAACCTTCTCTTTCCTTTTTCTCAGCCACCAAAATATGTGTTGAGAACTCTTTGCTTAAGACATTTCTCATTAGAATGGGAAGACCATTACTGATAATAACAACATTCTTGTAACATTTCCACTATCATTACAATTGCTTTTGGGCTAAAACTTAGACTTATGGGTATCTTTGTCATGCCTTGTAAACAAATGAAGATGACAAGGGGAAGGAGCAGAAGAAAAGGGATTAGAAAACATCCACTGAGAAGATCTTGAATCATTATCAATGATGCTTCGGGATCGCTTCTGTAACTTTCTTTCAATATTCAAGGAAAGCCAGAAAGCCTTGCTCTAATGAACTGAGTGCATGCAAAGTTCATCTTGTGTTGAATATGAAATAAGAGACACTTGATAAAATTGAAATGTTAATCCCCAGCGATGAATTTTTCAGTATACTAATGAAAAATCAATACCAGGAATTGTCAAAGAAGCAGCCACCGCTAAGTATCTCCTTCCTAAGAGGTTAGAAACATTATCTAATAACTAGTTTGTAGAAGCGATCAAAATCACCCAACAGGAACCACATTACACACAACATGTTGAGTTGTGGAGAAATAATCTTAAATTAGAATGCACCCTTTTTTGAGAGTAACGGTATTTTGAAGAAACAAAAATTCCTATGATAAGTGATATACCTACTGGAGGTATAGAAATGCTGCCAAAAATCAGAAGGTTGGTCTAGACCCCAAGAGATATCTAGGGAACAACCCCAAACCTGAGTAGCTCTGAGGTTATGGCAGAAACATTGCATGAGAAGGAATGTGAAGGCAAAAGTCTTGCAATTAGAATAAACTCGTAGGATAACTACAAACCAAGAGTGACAAAGTTCTGGACAGTTCCTTAGTCTAAAGAGGCTAGAAGCTCATGCAACACTAGAAGGTTATTTTATTGGGAAAAGAGAATGCTATGTGCATCTTGCAAATGCAAACTTCTCTTGCACGTGATGGGAAAAAGGGCTTGCAAAAATATGCCTTGTGTGCAGCATCAACGCACACAAAATTCTCTTTTTCCCAATGCACTAGCCTTCTAGTTGTGGCCAAATAGTACTTGGGTCACAGTGGCAAGGCTTTCAGTAGCAGTCATTTACCAAATCTTCCACAATTTGCGCTATTGTACCAGAACTAGATCTTGGACCTATGCTAATATGTGAGGTGTTTCCACTGCAAGACATCAAGCAACGTCGTAGCATTCAGAGCTGACAAAATTGAGAAACACCTTGACCAGGGAGAAACAATCAGAAAGAAAAGAACAAATAATAATAATAATAATAACTCTAGAATATTATAAATAGGAAACCCTGTTATCACTGCATTGGAGGTGCAAGCCTTCAATTTTTTATTTTTCATTATAATTTGCACAAAATCCCTCCAATCCTAGCCTGTCACATTTTTTCATTTAGCAACAGTTAAATCCTTTTTCATTTGGTCACGTATGAATCCCAATGGACAACTAGTATTATATATGCCATACATAACAATTAGGAAGCCAAAACAAGTAAATGCAATGTTTCAACTATAACTTCTTATCAGGAAATGTTAGTTATAGTAACAGCAATGGTATGCCAATTGCATAAGCCATATGTATCTCCTATGGAAGGGCTGATTGTAATCCCCGTGTGAGCCAAAATCTCAATAAATAGTAACATAAAGAACTAATATGCAGTGGAATTGTTGTAAAAACTATTTTATAAATGGGAAAGGTAGTGAATTATGGAATAACATATCATGCGTACTACCTATTTAGTTGCTTACCCTGCAATATCATTGTCAGTTTATTTAATATATGGGTAGACTGTTAGGTTATGATATAGTCGTTTATATGCAAATTTTAGTTGTTTTTTAGTAACTAATTAGGTTGGGTATGTATAAATGCTACCTAGCTATCAAGTTTGACTCCTAGAAAAAAGGACATGCAATTTTAAATAAATGAGAACATGTTTCATAATGACCAATAATAGAATATTGGCCAAAAGGTTTATTTCTTTCACGCTGAGGGATGAGTTTGAAGTCTGTAAAAATTAGGCATGTTTTTTTTAAATAAGCTAAACGAAAAAAACCCAAAGTTTTATTATATTTTTCCACTGCCATTTCTTAAATAGATGCTATGTTCTTAAAACCATCAACAACCTTTGATTACAGACTTGCTTTAGGATAAATGAAAGAGGACCCTTAAAAATTTCTTGCAAATATTACCAGACCTCAAATTATAGTGATAAATTCTGATATTACTATTGCACATCATCTAGCGTACACACCATTGTTTGTTGTTGTGACAAGGGTTACCGTACAATCAACATTGACTTAACTATCATTGAAACTTCACTATCACTATATGTCACTATGTTGAATCTAATACATCATCCCATCATAGATTATAGACAGATAGAAGGTAATTGCAGTCACCTTCCTAAGTCATTGTCTTGCCAATGTTTTTGCGCTACTGTCAGCCTATTGTCAATTTCAAGGATTCATTGCAATAACTTGCAATATATATACAACGTCAGCTAATTAAGCTTTTTCCTGTATTCAATTGTGACGAAATTTTTGCACATATTCAAAACATATTCAAATACTGAATGTTATTACTCTTCAAATCCTGAACTTTGGATTAGGTCTGAAACTCTTTAAGGTATCTCAAAATGTCTTCTCCAATGTGTGTCACAACAAAAACACTATCAGATCATTGTCTTATATAATACTACTATTATTGCTATGTCACATATTTGCTCAATCCTACAAGGTATCTTAGTATGAGGGATTCTGACATCAACATATGTAGTTGTCAAGTATAGTCTTTGTTACTTATTAAGGTCAAGACTGCCATCAATCCAAAACCTTGCAAGGCCTTTTATATGCTACTTCTGTCTAATATAGATAAAAGGCTTGCAGCGTGAGAACTATGAATAATAGTCCTCTGTCTATTCATACTGCTGCATATGGAGGAAGCCTTTGACAAAATTATTATATTCCCAATAATGACGCTATAGTGAAGCCAACTTAAACACAAAATTCTGCTTGAATACCTTACATATTGCAGAGTTTAATGCTTCAGAAACTATAATACGTATGAATAAACCTTGAAATATTTAGATTCAAACTCCAGAATTCTGAATCAATTATTTGAATTATTCATATTTATAATGGTGCTGGGCCATAGATGACTGAATTGATGACCAAAAAAGTGTAGAAGAATGACTAAATTGATGACCAACAAAGTGTAGAAGGATCACAATCTAAAATGGGTTGCAGACATATTAGTAAAACAATTATCCGCAGATCTGAAATAGGTCATATACCCTTACCCTAACCAAAGATGACTGAAATGCTTCAAGGAGATGTAAACAATATTTCATGGAATGTTTAAATAGTCCGCAAGATAAAAGAATCACTGGGAGGTTGGAGAAAAATGGGGGGAGAGAACACTTCATCAGAACATGAATCGTCATTCTGAGGGGTGAGGAAGGAATTTTGGAAGGAGAGATTTTCGTATTTGAACAAGTATAAACAGATCCTTGGCAGGGAAAAACCTCTGCCCAAGTGGACCGATGCGGATGTGGAGGAGTTCATCCAATCAGATCCCGTCTATGGCCCTCAGCTGAAGCTCACGTGAGAAGCTGCCAAGATAGTAGCCACTGGGAGTTTGATCGGTGCGGTTTCAATAGCTGGGGTTTCATGGAAATATTCTAGACATGGAATTAGAGCTATATTGTCCTTCGTTGTAGGAGCTGCTTTTGGTTGGGTTTGTTGGAAGGAAATTGCAAATCATACACTTCATCAGAACAGGAATTGTCATTCTGGGGGGTGAGGAAGGAATTTTGGAAGGAGAGGTTTTTGTATTTGAATAAGTATAAGCAGATCCTTGGTAGGGACAAACCTCTGCCCAAGTGGACCAATGCAGATGTGGAGGATTTCATCCAATCGGATCCCGTCTATGGCCCTCAGATGAAGCTCACATGAGAATTTGCCAAGATGGTAGCCATTGGGAGTTTGATTGGTGTCGTTTCAATAGCTGGGGTTTCATGGAAATATTCTAGACATGGAATTAGAACTATATTGTCCTTCAATGCAAGAGCTGCTTTTGGTTGGGTTTTTGTGAAGGAAATTGCAAACCATACACTTTTTCTATATAATTTTGACTCAATGGATGCCCAGCTGAAGTTTTTTGAGTGGTGGGAAAAGAAATCTGAAGGTAGATCTTGAGTTTCTTGGCAGAAACTTTAGTTTCTGACCATGTGTGCTTGCAAAAGTTCATAGAATCATTTCAATGAATTGATGTTTGTTTTTATATTATTTGAAAAAAATATATAAAAGGATCACTCGTGTAAGTTCTAAATACAAGCCAACCCAAAAGGAACTTCAAGACTTTCACATCATAAAAACTAATCCTTGTTGATTGATTTGTAGCCCCAAGAGGATCGAAATAGCTCCTCACTTCACAAGATAGAAAATATGCTGAAATTCAAGGATTAGAGTGATATTCCACAGAGACGAGGGCTTATGCTACAATTATGGAAATGTCATCAATTGTTCATGCAATTTCTTTTAGAGCCAAGCTTTCAGTGAAATGTGATACCACCAAACCTTTCATGCTTAGTAATAAAGTCCTAATGAGGGCTGAAATTATATATATATATATAAAATGTTTTCAAACAAGCCTGAATGGATCGTTAACAACCCTTACTGTTCATCGATTTATATTAATCACAGAGACAAGGGTGTTTCTCACAAATTATGCTGTAGGGAGTTATTTTAATTATATAAGGATTTCATCTTGCTCATGTCTGTAGCCCTAGTTCTTACGCACTCTTCAACAATGAACCTATTGGCCACAGAGGAAATCCTTGTATAAAAGGCGAAACCCTTAAGGGGACGAAATTATACTCCTTGCAATTATGAAACCAAACCAGATACTAAGAAATACATAGGAAATGGACGTAGAGATAAAGAAGTTGCTTCAAAAATATTAAAGAGGTTGTTAATGCTAAAAAATTACACAAATCAAGACCCTTCCTGCTGTAGATGGAAGAAGAAATTACTGCACGTGCAGAGAGAGACGAAATTGTTTCAATGTTGTTAACTGATAGATTTCCCTCAGGCCTGATAGAATAAGACCCACAACAAAAGCCCTAATCACTAAGCCACCGGGAGATGAGTGGGAGATGTGTTTTGGGCGGGAGAAATGTTATTTTAACTCGAGGTCTAAAATTTAAAAAAAAAATGAATAATCCATCTCTCCATTTTTCCAAACATCATTTTTAATATTATGCTCTCCAAATATCATTTTTAATATCATTATGCTCTCCAAATATCATTTTTAATATCATACCTATCGTTGTTTTGATGGCTATTTTTCCAAACATCATTTTTAATATTATGCTCTCCAAATATCATTTTTAATATCATACCTATTGTTGTTTTGATGGATGGTGAGCGCACTCCTTGATTCTTTGTAATGTTAACAATTGTTTAAAAGGAAGTTTCAAAAATCAATTCAATTTCATTCAAATAAATTTATTTTAAAAACATTGATGATGAACCACATAGAAAGGTGTTGACCTTAAAAAATTTGTGGTTTATCTAGAAGAGTTTTTAAAGAAATTAATTAATTAATTATTAAAATAAAATTGAGATAAAATAGTAAATTTAGGAGAGGTTTTTTCCACCCATGGTTTTGATCATGGTATTCCACCTTGCCAACAAGGGGGAATTAACCTGATCGTATGTCCCAACTAGACTTGCTCTCATTTGGAATTGCTAATCCCACGGATTTTAAGGATTTTTATAAAGGTTAGGGGAATAATGAGTTAGTGGTTAAGGGATTAAGGATTAGGGGCTTAGGGATTAGGGGAATAAGGGCTTAATAGTTAGAGGTTTAGGGTTTAGGGGTTAGGGGAATAATGAGTTAGTGGTCAAGGGGTTAGGGATTGGGGGCTTAGGGGTTAAGGGGTTAGGGATTGGGAGCTTAGGGGTTAGGGGATTTAGGTGCATTTAGGGGTTAAGGGAATAATGAGTTAGTGGTTAAGGGATTAAGGATTCGGGTTGGGGGAATAATGATTTAGTGGTTAAATGGTTAGGGTTTTGGGGGTAGGGGATTTAAGCACATTTAGAGGTTAGGGGAATAATGAGTTAGTGTTTAAGGGATTAGGGATTGGGGGCTTAGGGGTTAGGGGATTTAGGCATAGTTAGGGGTTAGGTGAATAATGATTTAGTGGTTAAGGGATTAGGGATTAGGGGATTAGGGGTTAAGGGATTTAGCAGATAAGGATTTGAGGGGTTAGGGGTGAGGGGTTAATGGGTTATGGGTTAAGCATTAACGGTTTAGGTGTTTAGGGGTTAAGGGGTTAGGGGTTTAGGTGTTAGTGGTTTAGGGGTTTAAGGGTACAAAAAAGATAATGATTATAGGGTACAACAACACTATAAGGTTTATAGGTTGATTGATATTGACACTGATAGGGTAAGCTTCAATAGTGAAGTTTTTTTTGATGAGGAGGTTGGACCTTTCCAAACTTCTCCTAAGTTTTGAATTACTTAGAAGCTAGAAGGGGTTGAGGATTCCTGTGTCAAGCTTCAGGTAGCTGCACTTGAAGGGAGGTGGAAAATTTTGAGCATGATGAGTCTCCTAGACTAGTAATTTATGATCTAGATATAGGTGGTCCAGGTCATGGTGACAATACTGACTTTTGAACATTTTGTAGAAGATCCACAAAGTTTGCAGAGCTTGTCAGGCAGGGAAGCTACATTGAATACCATTTTATGAAGGACAAGCTTGGAGAGCGTAGAGGGTCCTTTAGTTGGTACCTTCAGACATATGTGGACCAATGAACATGACATCAACCACTGGTGCTAGGTACTTCCTTCCGTTTTTTGATTATTTCAGTAGAAAAATGTGGGTATATTTTCTATAATTAAAATATGATGTGTTTAATGAATTTCAAAAATTCAAAGCATTAATAGAGAAATAGTTAGGTTGTCATATTACCTCTCTTAGATATGATACTGGTAGGGAATTCTACTTAAAATTTCAATAAATTTTGTGCTAAACATGGGATCCAAAGACAATATACTACACGTTACACTCCACAACAAAATGTATTGGTTGAGAGGAAAAATTGTACTATCACAAAAATGGCTAGTTGTAAGTTGCAGAGGAAGTCTATTCCAAATAGGTTTTGAGCTGAGGCAATGTTCACAATAGTATACCTATTGAATAGATCTCCCACGATGGCGATGAAGTAGAAGGTCATAAAGAACCATGGTTTGGAAGAAATTCCAAGTAAGTCATCTTAAATTTTTTGTTTCTATTTCCTACACTTGGATTCTAGCTAAGAAGATAACCAAATTAGATCTAAAGAGAAAAGATAATGATTATAGGTACAAAAACACTATAAGGTTTATAGGTTGATTGATATTTACACTGATAGGGTAAGCTTCAATAATGAATTTGTTTTTGATGAGGAGGTTGGACCTTTCCAAACTTCTCCTAAGTTTTGAATTACTTAGAAGTTGGAAGGGGTTAAGGATTCAGGTGTCAAGCTTCAGGTAGCTACACTTGAAGGGGGGTGGAATATTTTGAGCATGATGAGTCTCCTATAATAGTAATTTATGATCTAGATATAGGTGGTCTAGGTCATGGTGACAATACTGACTTCCGAACATTTTATAGAAGATCCACAGAGTTTGTAGAGCTTGTCAGGTAGGGAAGCTACATTGAATACAATTTTATGAAGGACAAGCTTGGAGAGCATAGAGGGTCCTTCAGTTGGTACTTTCAAACATATGTGGACCAATTAACATGACATCAACCACTGGTGCTAAGTACTTCCTTCTGTTTGTTGATTATTTCAGTAGAAAAATGTGGATATATTTTCTATAATTAAAATATGATGTGTTTAATGAATTTCAAAAGTTTAGAGAATTAGTAGAGAAACAGTTAGGTTGTCATATTGCCTCTCTTAGATATGATACTGGTGGGGATTTCTAATTAAAATATTTCAATAAATTTTGTGCTAAACATGGGATCCAAAGACAATATACTACACCTTACACTCCACAACAAAATGTATTGGTTGAGAGGCAAACTATACTATCACAAAGATGGCTAGGTTTAAGTTGCAGATGAAGTCTATTCCAAATAGGTTTTGAGCTGAGGCAATGTTCACAATAGTATACCTATTGAATAGATCTCCCACGATGGCGATGAAGTAGAAGGTCAGAAAGAACCATGGTTTGGAAGAAAGTCCAAGTAATTCATCTTAAAGTTTTTGGTTCTATTGCCTACACTTGGATTCTAGCTAAGAAGATAACCAAATTAGATCCAAAGAGAAAAGCTAATGATTATAGGGTACAACAATAGTATAAGGTTTATAGGTTGATTGATATTGACACTGATAGGGTAAGCTTCAATAGTGAAGTTGTTGTTGATGAAGAGGTTTGACCTTTCCAAACTTCTCCTAAGTTTTGAATTACTTAGAAGCCAAGTGCCAATGTGTGTCATGGAGTGTTATGAATGTTATGAAGTGGTAGGGCATGTCTAAAAGTGCTAAGTAGAGAGTGCCAATGCATGTTGGGGAGTGTTAAGGAGTACTAGTACAAAACAAAGGAGAAATAGGTAAAAATACATGGAAGTGAATGAATATGAGGGTATCTAGGGAGTGGAAATGAGTGATAGTTGTCATGCCAAGGAGCGAGTGAGAAGGTATTCTAAGCAGTCACACACCTTATTGACCACTCAATTCTTACCATTCTCACACCTAACAAAAATCCATAAAAATGCCATTCTTAAAATCTATTGCGTATTTTCCTAATGTCATTCAAGTAGAATCTCTCAATTGCTTATGTTAGTAATGGTGAGATCATTTTTTTTATTCTCTTAAAGGAACTCTTTCTAGACATGCACCCCATCAAACATAAATCATCGAGTCAAAAATAATGGAAATGAATGAATAAGAGGGTGTGTTGGGGGTGTTAGCAAGTGTTGGGCATGGCAAGGGGGGAGTGACAAGGCATACTAGGGAATGCTACGACATTTCAAGAAGTGTCAGGGTGTGCTAATATGTTCCAGATAGTGCCAAGGCATGCCGGTCATGCCAAGACATGCCATGTGTTAAGGAGGGAGTGTTAGAAAGTTCTAGGTGTGCTAAGGAGGGAGTGACAAGGTATGTTAGGAAATTCCAAGGCATGATAGAGTGCTAGGAAAGCATGCCAAGTTGTACCAAGTTCCAGGGTGTGCCAAGGACTGTTAGGGAGTGCTAGAGAAACACAAGGTAGCACTATGTTACAATGCATGGAAATTAATGAATAATAGTGTGTGACAAGGAGTTTCAACGAGTTCCATGTGTGATAAGGAGGAGTGACAAGGCATGCTTGGAAGTGATAAGGAATGATAGAGTGCTAGGGTGGGATGCAGCCAAGATGTGCCAACCCGTGCAAGGAAGTGTTAACTAGGAGTGCCCGGGAAACAGAAGGGAACACTACGCCAAAATTCATGGAAATGAACAAATAAGAGTCTGGGATTGGAAGTATCAGTGACTTCTAGGTGTGCTAAGGAGGGATTGACAATGTATGCTAAGTAGTGTTAAGGCATGCTAGAGGCCAGGGCGACATGCCAAGATGTCCTAGGTGTTAGGGTGTACCAACACATGCCAAGGAGTGTTAAGGAATGATATGGAAACACAAGGGAGCACTTGGTAAAAATGCACGAAAATTGAATGAATACGAGTTTGTGACTGGGATTTTCAATGAGCTCTAGGTGTGCTAAGGAGAGATTGAAAAGGTATGCTAGGTAGTGCCAATGAATGCTAGAGTGCTAGGGTGGCATGCCAAGATGTGTTAGCTGTTAGGGTGTGCCAATGCATGCTAGGGGGTGTTAGGGAGTGTCAGGTAAACACAAGGAAGCACTAGATCAAAATTCATGGAAATGAACAAATAAGAGTGTGTGATATGGAGTGTCAATGAGTTCTAGGTGTGTTAAAGAGGGAGTGACAAGGTTATATGCTAGGCAATTCCAAGATATGTTAAACTACCAAGGTGTGTCAGGAAGTGCTACGGTGTGTTAGGGAGTGTAAAATCATGTCAAGGAATGTAGGGGATGCTAACACATGCCAAACAATTCCAAGGCATTTAAGACATATCAGGTGTTATGGCATGTCAAGATGTAAACTATGTTTCTTAGTTGTTTTACGACCACAGTTGTATGTGATAAGCCTTGTCTTGGTAACTTTTTAGGTGGGATCAATTGAGATTGGACATGGGTAGTCTAACATGAGTTACATGTAGTTCTTAAGTGAACAAGGCATACGTTGAATTTCCACGACACATGAGAATTTGGGTTTGGTCTTAGAATCTTTGATGCAAACACACTAAAGTGACACAACACATCAAATTTTCACAATGAAATCTACACACATCAGGGAATCAATTAGTGCACATGAAAATTTTTAACTTTTTCAAACCTTTCTTTGTTAAATTACAAACTCTAATAGAATAGGCTAGAGCTCTCGTACCAGGGATGATGACCCTTTACTGTCACACTGATACAAGGAATAAAACTAGGGCTTGGTGTTAGTCCTTTGACAACCAATATACCTTGAACAAGACAACACTTGAACCAATTTTTGATGGTGGACACAAATAGTCCTTTCAATCCACATGTCTTGAACACATCTGGCAGATCCTCCTTCCTCCCATTATGCAACTCCTCAATCTGTCTCTATCAATGAACTAAACTCCTTTATGTTACTGAACTCGGCTCAAAAAAAAAATCCCTCTATCTACCTTTTTTTCCCTTTAAGGTCTGCAACACTTAAAAGTGTTTGATTAGCTGTTCACAACTTTGTTGTGAACAACTCTTTGGTTTTCCCACTTTTCCCATACTGCTGCTCCAAGATGACAAGTCTAGGGATATGGAGGTTTCCCTTCTTCTCAATGACACAATACTCTACAATACAGTGAACTAGGGATAGTTGGCTATCCCACTTGAATACTACTTTAGTCCTTCAAATTCTGCACGTCCTTAGGCCCAATACACCTACCCTTCTACCAGTCTTGTTTTCCTTCACAAGTACAGGACTTAGAGATCTTCTTTGACAGTCACCTAAAATCCCTCCAATTATACTTGGACTGCCATCAATTTTCCCAACCATAGTATTTTTTTTTACTGATCTAGTGCCCACAACATTGCCCTCATCGAGGGCTCTTCAAATATGCCACCTAATAGTGATTTGAGTCCTCTCAAGATCACTATTCTTGTGTACCAATTTTTTTTTGTCCAATCTATGAAAAAATCTGAACTACTCATCTTATCATCCTTCTAACAATTTGTAGATGACTAAACTAGGGTCACAAATCATCCATTAACAGTCCATTCACTAACTGTTTTTAGGTTGCTTCATATCTCTATCCAAAACTCTATGGACAGTCCAACAAAATCAACTCCTAGAATATTTTTCATATACTGAAAATAATATTCTATGGCTATCATTTATTTTCAGAGAAGAAATGGAGACCCTGACTGTCAAATAGCATCAAATGAATCAATTTTCCTTATAGTTTAGTGGAAAGGAGAAAAATTGTTGTTGAAAAGGTGTGATGGGGATCAAACTTCATTTCTACCCTCGTTCCATTTCATTTCATTCACCCTCTTTACCCCCCTCATTTCCTCCATATTCTCCCATGCTCTGAAACCCATTCCCTGCCATGCTTCTCTTCCATTTCATATTCCATTTTGAAATATACATTACCTTACCTTTCTTCCACCTTTCCGCTTTACCCTTCCACCTTTATCGTTTCATTGATTTTTATTCCCCGATCACGATCGAAGTGGGGCCCTCATCGCATTTCGCAAAATTTACGTATTTGGCATTGGAACTAAACTTTGAATAATGCGATTGCTGATTTGCGATATCGCATCACATTGTTTTACCTTGTGAGCGCCCACAATATATTTTATTTAGTTTTTGATGCGGTAATTCAGCCACACCTCAGCCGCTCTGCCCCATTACACAGTCGTTGCAATACATTGTTATATCATATAAAACTTCATAACACTGACCGCTTAAGAACCTTCCACCGATTCGTAACACTCCGCTAATTTCCAGTGGGGCCCTCTTCCTCGCACTTCGTAAATTTGAGTTAACCCTGCAGCTTATAAATAAAACTTAAGAATTGCAATGTGCACCTATGATCCGGTCCCACTTCTTTCGTGCCACGTCACTCATCTCTTCCCCTGTGCATCGCACTTCGCAGATTTTAGAGTTTACATATTCTACGCTTATAAATAAACGCTACGAATTGCAATGTGCGTTGCGGTCTCGTCCCACTTACCGTCCATGTCACCTCCCCATCGCATCGCATCACCAATCGTATTATTTATAAACTAATTAATTGTAAATGTTGCGAATTGCATGGAAACGATGCCACTTCATAACTAAATTCTACAGAATTTCAGGTCTTGGTAAACGAGTTGTCACTATGTTTTGTGTGTATAGCAGGTCAATTAGGGACTACGAAGTTTATAGCTCATTTCATAAATAAATAGGCCAAAAGACCCGGCAATAAGCAAATGCTTTCCACCTCATCGTGCCACCGTCATCTTTAAATCCGATGACCTACGTTTCATTCTGACCCCCCTTTACCATCCTTACTGTATCCTTGCAGGGGGGTCCGGAACGAATGGTTTTCAAGAAAGGGACCCCCTTATGTGTCACTCTCTCATGAATTCACTCCCACCCCCGCCCCCCTTTATATTACCACTTACCACTTCATAAGGGTCCGAAATACCACTTTTCTCCTGCAAAATCATTTTCCCCAAATGAAAAATCATTTTTTAGCTAGTTTTACCAGTCCGTTTTCGAGGGAGATTCTGTGCAGATGGGAACAAATTTTGACAAACTGAGAGATGTTTTTATTCAGAATGGGCTGAAGAAAAAAACCATATCCTATATTTTGCACAAGTTTCTTCAGTTGTGATAATCAAAAGCCATCTCTCAGCCCTATTTTTCGGATTTTCGTTTTTTCTGTGTTGGTCATGCTTTTGCGGTGACTATTGTGGAGAGATGGAGATGAATTTTGAAAATCCGAGAGCTTTTTGTGACCAGAACGGGGCAAAGAAAAATAAACTCTCTCATATTGTGCATAGGTGTCACTGTTGGGGACAAAACAATGTCTGATTTGACCCATATTTTCAACAATTTCGCCCATTTTTCACTGCATGACAAACATCCCAAGATTTTCAGGAATTTATTTTTTGATGATGGTTCTTAGATGTGAACAAGGATAATATATTTCGGCAACCGTTTTCCATAAAAATAGTGCCAGACAGTATGAAATTAGGACAACAAAGCAATCGGTGCCGCATTGGAGTTAATGATCCAGCCAAGGCAGTGCAAGAAAGGTTGGGCCAGAAATCAATTTTGTCTCACTTTGTCTTTTCATAATTTTAAAAGCCCAATTGCGTTCACCTTATAATTCACAAAGGGTCATCGAAGTTAATAAAACCAACGGTGGCTGACAAATTCACCTCATCATAGCCTTACATGGCCATACTTGTCCATTTTCTACTTAAATTGTAATCAATGAAAGTTTTCCAGGGTAGATTAGGGAAAACCGACTTAGTTGTTAGTTAAAGACCACTAGAATTCTCATTATCAAAGGTTGGATATTTTATCACATGTATTGTAAGAACTACTATTGAAGCACTTTAATTTTTGGAGCTGGACACCAATAATCAAAGATTGTTTACAGGATTCTTGAGTTGTGTCAAAATGGTGATGTGTTTCATCTTTGTTTAAATGTTTCCATTGTTTTCTCTGCTGTGTATCTGCTCATCTAATTGTAAATCAGAAATTTTAGATTAAGATTCGCTGTCGGAGTGCCTTAATTCTATCTACATTTACAATCTAACTATTTTCTACTGATGTCTGATTAAAGAATTCTTAATTTCTCTTTAGTCAGTACGGAACCTTACTGTTTCTTTCACCTCATAATTCATACAGCTCTTAAAATATATTTAGCATAGCTAGCTTGCCCTGTGATGTTCTCTTGATTTTGATGTGCCATTCTAGCCTTTGATTCCATCGCCCAATGGAATAGATTTTGCAGCCTTATCTATCCAACCACATAATCAATCAAACAAACAACCCCCATCACTCTGACTAGCCTAATATCTGTACGTATAACCAGCAAGTTAAATCGATTTAAATCATAAAACATAGAGAGCCCTCTCTAAGTCTAAGAAGGCTAGGTCTTGGACTCCAAAGAGGTTTGATGTTGTGCTTTATAGTTTACTTTTGCCAATATTCTAAATTATAGAGTGCAAACAGACTGGACAAAGAAATTTTAAACAAAGGGAGACTTTGTGTTGGACACAACACTATTTTTCCTTTATCTATTATTTTTATATGACATGTGGCACACTTTGGCTGAATTCTCATGTTTTAAAATATTTTAGACAATTCAATATTGTACATTGTTATGTATAAGTTTTGGGGAGCTCAACTTGTGCTGACCTATATCTTGTGTGTCTTGTGTATCCTGTGGTTCTTGCAAAATCTCAGTTAATGCTCTAATGTTTATATGAACTAGACATACATGTGAAATATTGCCTATGTAAGCTATGTTTCTTAGTTGTTTTATGGCCATGGCTAGATGTGATCCTTGTCTTGGTAATTTCTTAAGTGGGAAAAGTTAAGCTTGGACATGACTGGCCTAAGATGAGGTATAGGAAGTTCTTAGGTGAACAAGGCACAATCTACTTGTAGTAGGTGCAATTGATCAAGTTGTTATGGCTAAAGTAGACCAATGTCACATGAACTGGAGTAGCTAAGGACTTGATTGGGTTCCTAAGTCATGAAAAAATGTAAGGATATTTGTGAGGGAATGAGTGCCAAGGCATGCTATGGATTGCTAACATGTACCAGATAGTTTGAAGGCATGTAAAATATGTTAATATGTGTCAAGTGCTAAGGCATGCCAATATTTACAATGGTGTGAAGATACATGCCATGGACTATCAAGGAATCAAGAAGGAGAAACAAGTTAAATTACAAGGAAATGAACACATCATAGGGTTAATAAGTCATCAATTTACATTTTCCAAGAGGGGTATGCTATGAAAAACAACACTAGGTGGAAATGAGTGTCAAGTGCCAAGTGTTAGTGCATTCTAAGTGCCAAATCATCCTCTGTTACTTCTCTTCTACTTTCCAGTAAATTATCTCAAATAAATTTAATACTAAACCATGCCAAAGCATCCCGAGACATATTAATGAATGTTAGACATGATAATGATCATGGCCTCTTTAGGAATACATATCTCTTCGCCCCCTTGATCAAATGAGTTCCTTCTCACTTGATGTTATTTCCTTCATCCTAAGGACTCCTTAAATAGTTTTTCCTGGACCTCTTAGGAACCCTCTAGAATTTATGGGTTTTATCCACTTAGACCTTAGGAAATATCAATTTTCCTTTTTAATTTTCTTTCAGATTTTAAACCCTGTCTTGGGTCCAAAATCCCTTTGCTTTGCTTCTATTCCCACAAATCCTTTTGTGAACAAAATTAGACAAATCTATCTCACTAGGCTTGTGGAGTACCTCCCAAGCTACACAATTCAATAACATAGTCTAGTTGTAGTAAATAGAACTTGGTCAAGCTCTTGTAGTTAAGCGAGGGCTTGGTTGGGTTCCCAAGTTGAAAATTAAGTAAGGTTAGTTGTGAGGGCATGATAACTAGGGAGGGTGAGGGCATGAAAAGGAATGAAAAGGCATGCTAACACATGTCAGACAATTTCAATGCATGCTGAACTAGAGTGTTAGGGAGTGTCGGGGCATATCGAGGGACAACTAGGTCAAAATGCATGGAAAGGAACAAATAAGAGTGTGTGTCAGGGAGTGTTAGTGAATTCAAGTGTGATAAGGACGAAGGGTGTTAGGAGAAGTTTAGAATATGATTTACAAGAGTCAAGCCTATGTTTGTTATAAGGGGCTCGACATAGAAGTTTTAGACAAAGGGAGATCACTTTGTGCTAGGCACAAGATTGTTTTTCCTTTAGTTATTTTTTTTATATGAGATGTGGCACACTTTGGCTACATGCTCATGTTTTAAACTATTCTAGATAATTTCATATTGTACATTTTTGTGTATAGGTTTTGGGGAACTCAGATTGTGTCAACTTATATCTTATGTGCCTTGTGAATCTTGTGGTTCTTGCAAATTCTCAGTTAATGTTCTATTGATTATGTGAACTAAAAATACATCTGAAATATTTTTTGTGTAAGCTATGTTGCTTAGTTGTTTTATGGCCATGGCTAGATCATGTGATCCTTATATTGGTAAATAGTTACGTGGGACAAGTTGAGCTTGGATATGAGTGGCATAAGATGAGTTATAGGCAGTTCTTAGGTGAATAAGGCACAATCTACTTGTAGTAGGTGCGATTGGTTAGGTTGTTGCGGTTGAAGTAGACCAATGTTCTCACATGAACTGTAGTAGCAAAATACTTGATTGGGTTCCCAAGTCATGAAAAAATGTAAAGGCTACCCGTGAGGACATGAGTGCCAAGGCATGCTAGGGAATACTAAGATGTGCCAGATAGTGCGAAGGCACGTCAAACATGATAAGATGTGCCAAGTGATAAGGCATGCCAAGATGTGCAAGGGTGTGTCAATGTGTGCCAAGTAATGTCAAGGAAACAAAAGGGAGAAACAAGTTAAACTACAAGGAAATGAACACATAAGAGGGTTAATGAGTCATCAGTTTACCTTTTCTAAGAGGGGCATCCTAGGCACACCAACACTAGGCACCAATTGGGGCCATCTAAAAATTATTAGTGATTTCTAAGTGCTAATTATTCCTTTGTTGCTTCTTGTCTACTTTCCAAAAAATGATCTTAAATAAATTTAATATTAAACCATGCCAAATCATACCAAGGCATCTCAACGTGTTCCATACATGCTAAGACTTTCCAAGCGCCAACACATGCCAAGCACCAATATGTGTCAGGGAGTGTTATGCATGTTATGAATTGGAATGGCATGTTGAAGAGTGCTAAGGTGTGATAGCGAGTGATAATGCATGTTTAGGAGTGTTAAGGAGTACTAGGATAAAACATTAAGTGACCACTAGGTCAAAATTCATGGAAGTTAATGAATATGAGGAACGTGTGCCAGGGACTAGTGTTAATAAGTGCTAGCTGTCATGCCAAGGAGGGAGTGACAAGGTATGCTAAGCATTGGTAAGGCATGCTAGGGAATATCAATGTGTGTAAATAAGTGCCAAAGTTTTCTAGGGAGTTCTAGGGTGTGCTAATTATATGTGCCAAATTGTGCCAAGATATGCCAATACATGCCAGGTGCTAAGGATGTGCAGGGTGCCAGGGTATGTCAATATGTGTCAAGAAGTGTCAAGGAAACAAGAGGAAGAACCAAGATAAAATGTAAATAAATGAGCACATAAGAGGGTTAATAAGTCGAGACTTTATCTTTTTCAAAAGGGGCATGCTAGTAACACTAATAATAGGTCCCAATACATGTCAAGTGGCATTGTGTGCAAAGTGATAATGTATGTCAATGCATTCAAAAAAGGTGTTCCAGGGCATGCTAGGGACTACATGCATGCCAATACATGCTAGGAGAGTTCCATGTTGTGCTAGCGTGTGCCACCATGTGCTTTGGCATAAGTTTCATGACAAGATGTTCTAGGTACAAAGATGTTCCAAGACATGCGAGGTGCTATGAAATGTTAATGTGTGATAAAGCATTAATTTAAGGTGTGCCTGGATTGTTGAGGAGTGTTAGGTATTTCTCATTAATAGAATTTTCATAGCTTGATTATGTATTAAGTAATATATTTCCTATACACACTACTAGAACTTTATCTAAAGGGAATTTTATAGATAATAAACTTAATAGATATGAATCATGTGTTGAATCATAGGAAAACTCTATTCGACTATTGATTACTTGAGGGAAATAAAACACACTAATTACTTCTTAAAAAATTGACTGATTATAACCACTATGGCCTTGGAAATATCATAAAAAATACTCCACGATAATGGCCTTAAATCGTTATCTTTTGAAAAAAAATATATTAACAGGCATATAGCTTCATAAAAAACTCATTGGAATGATCAATGGTGACGAACATTTTTTGACCGCCACCAAAAGTAACAAAAAGAGCATTGGTGAGGGTCATTAAAAGTTCGTCACTAGAAGTGTCACGTAAGAGAGAATTAGTGATGGGTCTTTAACGACCCTCACCAAAAGTGTCATTGAAAATGGATTTGGTGACGAACCTTAAAGGACCATCATTATATACACTTACAGTGATGCTTTTTTAAGGACTGTCACCATATGTGACATTGGTGATGGACCTTAAAGGTTCGTCACAAGCATGACCCTCACCAATGTCCTTTTTTCTTGTAGTGCACCTTTCCAAGATAACTATGCTGAAAGTTGTCATCAAAATGAAGATGATGAAGGCACCATTAATATAATGGGAATTAATGATGATAACGCTATTTTTTTTACACAAGAAGAATAGGAGTTATATGAATTACAACAGCTACAATTGGATTCTGGTGAATCTTTTTATTACAAGAAAGGTTATGAGTTTGCAATCAATGAATTACATAAGAAATATAACCTTAGGAGCAAGAAAAATGTAGAACCTTCTATTAAGAAATCTGCCCAAACACAAACAAAAAAATTAGTAGAGGCTCCTACATCTAAATTTCTACAAATTCTCCCTAGGGAAACCAAGCAAAACTCTAGTTCAACTCAGAAAGTTTCAAGTCCCAAAATTTCACCTAGTTCCAAAATTGTTGACATCACAGATGATGTTGTCCAAACAACAACAGATCCTCAAAAATATTCTGCTACCAAGACAACGATTTCCGCTAAAATAAAAAATTTATACTCCAAAACAACTATTGTTGATCCAAAATCAGTTGATCCTAAAACAACCATTGCTAAAACAACTGCTGAATACACAAAATCTGCAAAGACTTTTACTGCTTCTCAAAATGCCCCTGAAAAGAAAATAAAATGCAGTAAGACAGTACAGAGAATGTGAAAACGACTGTAGAAAAAGAAGACAAACCTACCCAAAATACAGTTACAAAAGAGGAAATAATTTAGCTAGGAAAATCACAAGCACCATTTAATATCCAAGCTGAAATTGCCAAATTAAAGATACCAATTCTGTTGACAGAATTGGTAAAACATGACCTATACAAAACACCTATCACTGAGACTTTGAGCATGAATGATGGAGAAGATTCAGTAAAATTGAGTGATGATCAACCGAAATTAATTTTTGGTCATGATGTTAATGGGAAACACCAAGATGAAGCAGTTCCACCTTTCTACATTAGCTTAAATTTTCATTATCAAATTTTACATAATGCAATGCTAGACTCAGGGGCCTCACACAATTTTATGCCAAAAGAAATAAGGGAAACCCTGAATTTATACATCACTAGGCCTTACAAAGATCTCTTCTCATTTGATTCCAGCAAAGTGAAATGTTTAGGTTTGATAAAAGATTTACGTGTTACCTTAGTTCAATATCCTGGAAAAAGCATAGTCATGGAAATTGTAGTAGCTGACATCCCTCCCAAATATGGAATGCTATCATCTTGCCCATGGGGTGCTAAATTGCAGGGATCTCTACAACTTGACATGTCTTATGCAACAATATCATTTTTTCGCCAACCCAAGAAACTTTACAGAGAAACATTAATGAAGTACATGGTTAGTAGTGTAGAAAGACCTAGAAAATATCCTATTTAATCTACACCATCTGACATGGACTCATTCATCTTATGTAATTCTAAAACTGGCATTGGGAACAATACTGAACTAAAAGAGAAAAACAAAGCACCTGACATTGAAAAAAATTTCATGAATCATTATGGCACATAGATTTTGATGGATCAGTCAATAAATTAGGAGCAGGAGTTGGAGTTTGGATACACAATATGGAGAATAATCATGCAGAGGGTCATGCTTTTAGACTAAATTTTAAATGTACAAACAACATGGCTGAATATGAAGCTCTTATTTTATGACTGCTGATTGTTAGAAATTTAGGAGCTAAAAGAGTGTCAATTATGGGAGACTCAGAGTTAATTGTGAAACAGATAACTAGAGAATATTCTGTCTATAATCCAAGATTAAGCCGGTATAGAGATACTGTCTTAGATCTGATTAAGGAACTGCTGGAATGTGACTTTGATGCAATCCCAAGAAAACAGAATATACAGGCCCATAGCTTAGCAACTTTTGCTAGTACCTGTAATCTTCCATTTCAAACAAATCATAGATATACTGCATAAGTTAAACATAGGCCTAACATTCCAGACAATATTAATTATTGGCAGATATTTTCACAGGATGAACAGATTTATCATTTCATGAACAATGAAGGGGAATATCAGGGTTGTAATATAGACAGAGACTGTACAATAGATCAGAACATAGACAGCGAGATTGATATAAACAAGGTAGATGAAAATAAATTAAATTTTGCTAAACCCACTAAATTTGGTCAATTAGATATAGATAATTTAGAGAAAGTAGAGATTGAGGAGTTAGCAGATGATGAATCTGATAGTTTAAACCTCAAGGACAACTTTTTACCTAAGGGATTAGCCCCTTTAGAAGGTTTGTTTGACTCTAATGATGTTGCAAGGAAACCTAAGATGGAGCCACTAAGATCTGATATTGAGGAGTGTAATATAGGAACAGAGTTAAAACCTAAGATGATTAAACTTTAAAAAGCCTTACCTCATGAAGAAAAAGTAAAATACATTGCTCTATTTAAATAATTTCAGGATGTATTTGCATGGAGTTATGAGGACTTAAAATCCTATGACACTAGCATAATACAACATAAAATACCTATAAAAGAAGACCAAAAACATTTTAAATAGAATCTAAGAAGGATCAATTCTGTTTTGATGTCTTTAATTGAGAAAGAGGTCAAAAGAATGTATGAAGCCCAAATAATTGCATCAGTCAGATATTCTAATTGGGTTTCTAATCTAGTTCCCACTAGGAAAAATACAGGAGAAATTAGACTATGTTTTGATTTCAGAAATTTAAATAAAGTGTCCTTAAAAGACAACTACCCTCTACCAAAGATGGATCACATTTTACAGAGGGTGGTTGGTTCTTCCAGAATTTCATTGTTAGATGGATTTTATGGATATAACCAGATTCTAGTCCAACCAGAAGACCAAGCTAAAACTGCTTTTACTACTCCATTAGGCACTTTCATGTATGTGAAAATGCCTTTTGGACTAATGAATGCAGGAGCTGCTTTTCAAAGAGCTATGGATATATCCTTTTCTAAAGAGATTCATGAATTCCTTGTGATTTATTTAGATGACATCACTGTATTTTCAAAGACTGACAATGAACATTTAAATTATCTTAGACAAGTCTTTATTAAATGCAGGAAATTTGGCATCTCTCTAAATCCTAAAAACACTTTATTTGGATTGGAAGAAGGTAAATTATTAGGACATATCATATCTAAAGAGGGAATTAGGATAGACCCAGCTAGAATAGAGGCCATTCTAAACATTAGTCCTCCTAGGAATATTAAATAATTACAAGCTTTCTTAGGTAAAATTAACTTTCTTAGAAGATTTATCTCCAATCTAGCTGAAATAATCAGAGAACTTAACAAAATGTTGAAAAAATACTCAGTGCTTAAATGGACTGTTGAGGCCAAGCAATCATTTGAATCAATTAAACAAGCCTTGACAAAAACACCAGTCCTTGTAAGTCTTGACTTTAAAAAATATTTCATTATCTTTTCCTTTGCTTTAGAACACACTATTGCTGCAGTTTTACTGCAGAAAAATGACCAGGGCTATGAGCAGCTCATTTCTTTTTTTAGAAAATCACTCAGAGATGCCACTTTAAAGTATAACATAATGTAAAAGCAGGCATTAGCTATAGTAAAGGCCATCAAAGACTTTAGAGTGTACATTCTTTATTCACATATCATTGCTTATGTTCCAAATGTAATTGCAAAGGACATTTTGACACAGAATGGGTTTGATGGTAAAAGAGGCAAGTGGATTTCCACCATTTTGGAATATGATATAGAGATCAAACCCACCAAACTCATAAAAGGTCAAGGTTTAGCCAAACTCATGTCTAAATCAAATTGTCATGCTTTAGATATTAATTTTATTTCCCAAATAGATGATCAGGAAGAGATGGCGACTCCAGAGATCACTGAAGCCTTTTCAGACTCACCATGGTATGCAGATATTATGTTTGTATTACTAAATTTACAAGCTCCTCCTGGATTATCAAGAACAAAAGCTATATTTTTAAAGTTAAATGCAATACGATTTTGTATCATAGACGATGCACTGCTTTGGAAAGATCATGGTGGAATTTTATTGAATTGTTTTCTTAAAGAAGAAGCTGACAAATTTTTGGAAGAATTTCATGCAGGTGATTGTGGAGGACATCTTTACTGGAAGACTGTTGCGGAAAAAATCTTGAGAGTTGGTTTTTACTGGCCTACCTTGTTTGCAGATGTAAAAAAGCATGTGACCTCCTGTCACAAATGCCAAATTTTTGAAGAAAAGAAAACGTTGCTACCTTTACCCTTGAAACCCATATCAACAGAAATGCCTTTTCAACAATGGGGTCTTGACTTCATTGGTGAAATTCACACTCCACCCTCATCCCAACACAAGTGGATTTTGACAGCCATAGACTATTTCACTAAGTGGATAGAAGCCATACCTTCCAGGCAAGCCACTGACACTGTCATAATCTCATTTTTAGAAAACAACATACTCTCAAGATTTGGATGCCCCCAAAATATTACTACTGACAATGCAGCTACATTCAAATCCAAAAATATGATTGACTTCTGTCATAAATACCACAAATACCACATTACCCTTGGCCATTCTACTGCATATTACCCTCAAGGTAATGGCCTTGTTGAATCCTCCAATAAAAGCCTTGTGAACATCATCAAGAAATTACTAAAAGATAACAAGAAAACTTGGAACAAGAGGTTAGTTAATGGCTTATGGGCAGACAGACTTACCACTAAGAAATCTATTAGTACATCCCCTTACCAGCTTGTTTACGGGATGGATGTTGTTTTTCCATCTTCTTTAGGAGTACCAGTAATGAAGATAATCCAAGAACTACAAGTTGAAACCAATGATATTCAAAGAAGGATTAACCAAACCATACACTTGCAGCAAACCAGAGGAGAGGTCTATCTTAAGCCTCAAGTTATCCAAGACAAAATTAAAAAGATATTTGATAAGAAGACTAAAGAAGATGATTTCTATATAGGTGACAAAGTTCTAAAGTGGGATTCAAGGAGATAAGAGAAAGGCAAACATGGTAAATTTGATTTCTTATGGAAGGGACCTTATGTTATTTATGGTTACAGAGGTAACAATGCTTTTTTTTTTAAGGAGTTGGATGGATCAGACCTGCTAGGTGGAACTGTCAATGGCAGAATGTTGAAGCATTATTATTCTTCGAAAATCACAAATAGTTAACTTTGTTTACTTTACACATTGTACATAACATTGGAGATTTTAGATTGGATTGGATGTTTTTCCTAGCAAAGTTGAAGCCCGGAGAGAAGGCCCTAAGATTTGAAGGATAAAATATCATAAGTATGAATAATTGCAGAGCTCATAAAACAATTTCCAAGGCCACCACATTCAAAAGTCAAAGGATACTAGTCTCAAAGTTCTTGACATTTCACCAGGAAATGCCATCCCCATGTGGAGCCACTATTAGGGTCCTATAATAATAGGATTCATAATTTTTGAAATGAATTTGATTAGTCTTGTAATATGTTCATACTTTGCTTTCTGCAAATTGTTTTCCCATATTAAAAAAAATAAAATAAAAAAAATGTAAAGAGGGTAAAAGTCCTAAAAGAAAATCAAAGGACTTGAAAAGAAAAATATCAAAAAGAATAGAAAAAATGGACCCTAAACAAAAAATAGATAAGAATAAAACATGAAAGTGATGCAAGTCTAAATGCCACTACTGTTACTTTTTACTGCAAAATAAATGATTATATGTAGCTTTTTCAAAATGCCATAATCCATGATTAGTCAAATAGCTTAATCTTGACTTTTTCATTCTTTAAATTTCATTCTGATAGATATAGAATAAAGATCTTGCCAAATAGTTTAATCTTGGCAGATTAGTAGTTAGGTAGAGAATAAATGAGGAGCTCAACGGCTTAATCTGGGCCCTTGGAAGAAATAAGGATAGAATTATTTAGTTTTCTATTTTTAAAGAAAAATGAACAAGGGTTTGCAAGCTCAAATGCACCCAAGGTAAATGAAGAAAAAATGTTAGGGTAGCAAAAGGGTAGCAAGAAGCAGTTTTTGCAATCATGGATAAGCAGAACTTGGTCAATTCATTCACTAACTTCCTTCAGATATTCATTTCCCTTGTAAAAATACTTCATCCCCCCCATTTTGATTATTTCCTCTTCATTTTCCCTTTTCCCATCATCATTCAGTTTCACTTCCAAAAATACCCTTTTCCTAGGCGTAAAACTCATTATACTTAAGAAAACTAAAAGCTTTGACTAATTCCCCTTTTACTCCAGAAATACCTAAAAACCCAAAAAATATTTTATCCTAAGTTTAAACATAAAGATATTATATTGGGACTCTTGACAATTATCCCTTTATTGTGTTTTAAATTAAACTTAGTTTATTTTTCATTAACACAATAACTTATATATTAGCTCCTTATTAACCTTTCTAGCCCATAATATATTATATCCTTTTAATATTATCCCAAACCCATATTTTACTTTAACTTATGGTTATTATTCCCCACGTGATTATTATCTCCACTCCCTACAGGTTAAAATTATCCCTTGTATATTAACCCCGCCTATATTAACATTACAATTATACAATTTCATTTGTTATGTATAAACCTTTACCTGCCTATCATATTCCATTATAAAATATATATTAAAACCTCATGTTTTAATATATAAATTAACTCCCGCCTTATAAATAATCCCAGGCCCTACGCCCATTACCCCACAATTTCACCATTAATCTCGACCGTTCGCTCCATTTCACCAGATCCAACGGTGATAAACCCATATCGAAGATATGATAGTGCGATCGATAACAAAATTGAAACTTGCGATAAAATAAGTTTTAGTTCTTTATCTCTCCTCCATGTATCAAAGTTTTGTTGGATCGCATCGATTCAACGAAAACCATTTACCACCTTTCGACCTTGCAAAAACCACTCGCAATAATTCCCTCGCTGCCCCAAAACCGCCTATGATTTGAATTGACCTGCAATAAATACATTCACTTTTTAAATCAAATTCTTTATAAAAACAACTGAATGCACTTATTACAAGCTTTCTATTACCGTTTCTGCTCATAAAACCTCTCCAGAACTAGAAGAATATGTTGTTGCATCTGTTTTAGCCTATAAACCAATAGAATTCATCTGAATCCACTGCTACATCGAGAAGCCTCCAGACTGCATATAAAGGCAAGAGAAAGCTTTTGAAAGCTTTCAAAACCTAGCAAACCCTTTTCCGCAGCAAATTTTTGAATTTTCACACGTATTCTTCAGAAAAAGAGACCTATCCATCCATCTAAAAGATGTATACTATTAATTAGAGCCTTATAAGCATGTATGACCTTAAAGAATGCCCTTTTCCTTCAGAAATTCTTCAGATAGACAAAACCCTGAATTTCTTTTTTAGTTTCTGGAAGCTGTGACCTATTTTAGAACAATTTTGAAGTGAGTTTAGCCATCTGTAGACCTAAAAATCCTTTTGAGATATCCAAAGCCTTTTTCAGTAGTACTCAAAAGCCCTCTCTCACAAAATTTGATGTTTTAAGATTGTTCAATTACTAAAATTTCACTGATAACCCTTGATATCTTCTGTTGAGGCTATAAGGTCAAGAAAATTACATTTTTTTTTAAAATACAAAATTGCCAGTTTTAGTCAGAGTGATCAAAAGTAGCCTTTTGCAGTCCAAGATAAAACCTCTGTTATATTTAAAGTCCTTCTGTAAACAATTTAATCTTACAGAAGTGTGTCACAGACCTAAAATTAGAGTTTTAAAGGTTAAAGATTGTTTAAATTGATAAACCAAATTAATCAAATGGCATCCAAAAGCACTATTGTGATCAACCCTCTACAACCTCCTTTTGTAGATGTAGAACATACCCCCTTGGCAAATGTAGACATCAAAATCATAGACCCTGTGACAGAATTTAACCTCCTTGAGCTCCACTGCTGGAGCCAAGAGAAATCCTTAGATCAAATAGATTAGGTGTGTATTTGGGAATCAAATTTGCCTAAGTATGTTGTCCCTCACACTCATCAATGCCCAAAAGCTATCAAATTATGCCAATCCTATTATTCTCCAGATCAAAGAGCCATTGTCAATTCTGGAAAATAAATCTTGTTTACCATAACAGCTGAATCTATCAACCAGATGCTTCAATTACAACCTGAGCCTAATGCCGTCCCTTTATCTATTGAAGCTCTCACAAAGTTCTACATAGAGCTAGATTTTTCCAAGAGATTCCAAATCTTTCAAACATTCATGCCCTCCTATGTAGAAATGCCAAAGCTCAATCCTCCATATTCCTCTTGTAAATTCCCAGAAAGAACTAGACACATTATTTCTATGCTATCTTTTATCCTTGGATATTTCACAGATGAGCATATTGATGCATTAGTACTTGGATTTTTATCCACTTTGTACCTAGCCAACCTCCTACAGTTATTTTTTACTTTTCCCATTATATTACTGATAGCATCCATGAAAAACTTGTCAAATACCTACTGAAGGTGTCTTTAGGTATACTTCATTTCTTTTCCACATGTTCCTTTATTTTAAGTCAAACAAGTTTCCTATAGCTCTTCAAAAGATGGATGTAGAAGGAAATCCATAGTCTGTTATATTATGGACCTCCTTGATCAGAAAGGAGTCAAATGAGTTTACTTATGCAGAATTTAAAGATTGTTTCATCCATCCATTGGTCAATCTACTAAATAAAAGTGTTCAGCCCAGGGTCAACAATGAAATCAAGAAAATTTTACAGTTGTATGAATAGAGCAGGACAGGTGATTGGTATTTATACCAAAATCACACTGAAATCAGAGTTTATGGGACAACCCTCATTCCTTACAAGTTGCCAAAATATTTACCTATGAGGTTGTTTGCTTTAGGGTATATAAGATAGATTTTGAACTCAGATTCTGTAAATTTCTTGGCTGCAAAGAAGAAAACCAAATTTAAATTGAAAAATCAAGTGGGTCCCTTCATATGATGATAACAGAGAAGCAGGTGCAGAGGCATAAAAGCATTTGTTAGAATACAAATTCAGCAAAAATTTTCTTTGGTATTATGATCTCTATGGTATAATCAGCAAAATGAGAGTTAAATGTAAGTTAACTCCATACATTCATGAGAAGAAGCCTAATATTGAGAAATTTTCAAACCAAACTGAATGATTAGAAAATACGCTGGTAGAAGCTGATAAGAAGAGTGATACTCGCCACATTTTGCAGAATCTAGCTCAGGAAGACAAAAGCATGAAAAGAAGCAGGGAAGAAGGGTCATACACTGCTAAGACCACTACAAAAACAAAGTTCAAACTCAGGTACAACAAGAAACCAAATATTAATCCTGCAGAAAAAGAAAAAGAGACAATTGAGGTCATGGATATAGAGATTCCAGAAAAAGACATTGTGCCTCCCACAGTAATAGATAACCACTTCTAATACACAGTTGATTAAAAAACAACATAGTATAGAAATGTCATCATCAAAACAACCAGAGGACAAAGATAAGGACATCAAGGAAAGGTATAAAGAAATTAAAGCTAAAAATGAGAAAATAAAGAATGAAATTTACTCTCAGTACTTAAAGCAAACCCCCAACATACAAAAAAGGTTGCTTTCAACTTTTGATAACAAAAACAATAAATTGATGATGACAATGCTTCAGCCTACAGTGCCAACTCCTAAACTAGCATCTGATTATAAAAAGGTTGATTTTGAAGTTCCAGTTTAGGAAATTCATCCCTTGGACTAAATTTAATTTCATAAACAGAGTTCATATATGCTCTATTCCACAATGACTACAAAAGAAATGAGTGCTTAAAAGCTTCAGAATACTTTGATAAATATAAGATATCAAATCAAATTTGAGAAAGCGTCTTCAAGTGCAAAGGATATCAGAATCAAATCCTTGTAGGAGTTAGTGATTGAGGTAGGTTATGATCCTAATAATGTAAAATTTGTAGAGGAACTAATAAAAAAGAAGAATGTTAATATTGTTGCACTTAGGAAACAGTTGAAATTTCCTCCTACAGTACATCCACAAACCAAGGAGATTTTATAGGAATCCAATCAAAAGGATGAGATGTTGAGTCTCATATTACAGCTAACAGCTCAGATTAAAGAGATGGAGATTGAGATGGAAAAATTGGTACCAGAAAAAGAAGCCACCAAAGCACAGGAAGTCCCTGCTACTATAATTCCTATGGGTACAACAATAGTGCCATCTACTCTAGCAGAAGAACTAGCTCCAAAAGTTCCATTGGCCACAACAGTGCTAGTAACTTCATCAACAACTTCTTCCACTGAGTCTTCTACTATAGCAGTCCAGCAATCAGATGAGGCCAGTAAATTGGTAAAGGAAGTGCAGGACATGTCCATACAAACCAATGAAATAAATGGGTTAAAAGAATAGATTAAGAATCTGGAAGATGCCAAAAATATTTCACAGATCAATGCCAAGAATGAAGAGCAAAAGGCCAAAAGGTTAAATGAACAACTCAAGAAATTGGAAACATAATTGACTTTGAAAGAACCCATGGCCCATGTGAAAAACCAATTATGGTCCAATATCAATGAGGCAGTCAATGATATTTGGCCATCCATACAGGTAATTTATGAACAGAAAGATTTACTTAAAGTAACAAAAGCAGAAATATAGAAGACCAAAGAGGAGCTAGGTACAAAACCTGAAGAGGCATTGGAAATTATTAGATTCCTCAATTCCAAAAATAAACAAGAATTGGATGAAATTGGACTAACAGACAGAACATAAACCATACTTGAGGTAAGAAAGGTAATTTCTAAAAAGAACTTGATGAAACAATTAGAGGAAAAGTGCCAAAGTATGGATATGGAAATCACAAGGTTCATGGTAAAATTTGATATTTTGAGGCAAAAGGGCCTTCCAAATTTTATGGTGATCAATGAAAAATTTATGAAACAGGAAGATTATAAGAAAAAGATAAGATAATTTTCTAAAAGAACATGTAAATAAATCAGATTGGCTAGGAATCCCAACAAGGAAAGTTTTGCACAAAAGTGTTGAAAATCTGTTTTACTTGCAGCATGAAGTAAAACACCTTTTTGTAGTCAAACCAACATTTGTAAAATACATAGAGGTGGATAATAATTTCAGAATACTTGTGAAGATCAAATTTCCAAAAACTGAGTTTTGGGAGAAGTTAACATATTTACTGTAAGATCTGATTACAGTAAAAACAAAGCATAAAAGATAAAAAACAGAGTTGTTGATTTTACTTTAGCAGTAAACAGTTTTTCAGCAGTCAAAATGTATCAGGTCAAAGAGTATCATTCAAAAAGAGTATCAAATGAAAGGATGAAGACAAATCAGATTGAAGATAAAATTTCCAACATGAGGGACACCTTAGTTGTCCAACTGCAACCCAAATCCAAACAACAAGCTATATTATTTCAATAAATAGGACAACTAGCAATTAGTTAGGCAGTTGTCACTATCTTCTTACATGAAGATATTTATTTTCCAAGAAAAATTCCTACGATTATTCTAGGATATTTCGTACTATTTTTTGTATAAATACTTCATCATTTGAAGTATTGAGTGTGGATTAATTGTTGAACATTTCAGTAGTTGTAATATTCTGAACCTAAGGGTTTTTTTGTATCAAGTTCAAGTCAACAGACTGGATCACAGGAAATATGGCATCATATTACAGGATTCATGTGTTGGGCCACTGCAGTGAAGTATTTCACTTGTCATTTTGTCAATTTTCTTATGTTTACCATCCATTCATAAATGTGTTCTAAATTTTAATGTGAAATCAGGAATTGTTATTTCAGAATTTGTTAAAAGCACTATGTTATTCACTGATTTTCATTTAAATGTTTTTTACTGACATCCAGACTATGGAACCCTTAATTGCGCCCTGATTTCGATTGACCTCTACATTTTCACTCCTTATCCGGATTTAAGAACCCTTAATTTCTTTTTATCCCGATTAAAACCATTTCACCAATCAGCCTTTGAAGGTCTGGAGTGACTCTGCTATCTTGCCTTGTGAACATCTACCTTTAAACCTTGATCTTGATCTGACTACTTGACACATTGACTCCATCTGCCCAATGGAATACAAACCTATAGCTATCCATTTCAGTAAGTGATTTTCCCACCAAACCAAATCAAAATCCCAAAACCAATTGTCCCCATATAACTAACCTAAAATCAAATATAATCAACAAAGTTAAATCTTATAGAGAGAGCCCTCTCTGAGAATTAGGAGGTCTAGATCATAAGGCTTAAAAGTAGGTTTGTGTTTACCTCTGATATTATTTAAACTATAATAAAACATCTCACAACTTTGAGAATTATTAGAGTGATAACAGCCACCTAGTGAGTAAAAGTCATAGTAAACCTTGTATATGTGCATATTCATATCCAGTTGGTAGTTCTTTTGGTTGAGTTACCTATGAATACTAGTATGCATGGTTGATGTACAATAAGGATACTTATTCAAGAAGTAGATATACAAGATATTCTTATATCCTTGGTTGGGACTGTTGAAAATGTAACTAATATCGGACTTCATAATTTTTGTATGACTCATGACATGATGTAATCCTTCTATATTTATATACATAAGAAAAGAAATTCAATGTAGTATATCAAATAAAATTATTTTTATAAGCATGCATTTCATTCTTTCTTCATTATGGTTATAGGTCAAAGCAACCATTGTTTGCTTCTACGGTTGAGTCATGTGTCATTGTATTTGTCCTTATGTTCTAGACCCTTATTGGGTGTATTTTGCGAAGTAAAGAAAATTCATTTTATGTAAATTGGTTATGTATTATTCCTCCACCAATTCGGCCTCAAGAGCTATCAAATAAACCTCATAAGGGTGTTTCAACCACTATAAATATGTATTGCATTCAACCTACTATGATCCATCCAAGAAATACTCTATATGAAATACTGGTGGAGGAAAAGGTGCAAAATAAATGGACAAGAAGGCCTATCTCATTGCAAGAAGAGGAGAAGTAAAGCGAGCAAAGAGAGATCTAAATTTGTCATCATCTTTGTCCACACATTCAAAGGTTTGAGGTAAAATAACAAAATTATAGAGTCAAAAGTGCAGGTCAAGCATTTCAGAGAAATAAGAGAGGCCTAGACCACATTTGTGAATATTTTGACTTTGAAATTGATGTTATTGACCAATCAATCTTGGAAGAATGACTTGGAGGAATGGAGGAGGATTTGTTGTTGGTCTACAGGTCTTGGTTGTATAATTTTGAATTGGTTCTTGAAGAAGAAGAGAACTTTTGGTTGGGTTTGCCCCTAGGAGAGGGGTTTTACCTTGGCTGAGTGTCTACGTTTTGTGTTCTTTTCTTTGTGATATTCATATATTTTGGTAATTATTTGATTATGCAAAAATAAAAATTAATAAATAAGCAAATACATAATCACAAATAATTGTCATATAAAGAGAAATGAAGTTAAAAAATGACCTAATGTTGACCTAAGGATTTCTCAACATGGTATCATAGCTAAGGTCAATGGAATTGATAGCTGGAAGATCACATTTCAAATGGTTTCAAAGCACTGTTCATATTATCCTTAAGGTTCGATCCATATAGAAGTAGTGTCGAGATAAGAAGGGTATTGTTTTGGGCTAAACTTATGAGATAAGAACTCAGTGATTAGGCCACAAACTAGTACAAAGAGGAAAAATATTTTTAGGGACCAAAAAGTACACTTTTGTCAGCCTCTTCATATTTTCCAGGCATCCACGAAGCAAGGAAATAGGCCTAGTCAAGGTCGAGGGTCCTATAAGGAAGATTGAAGTCTTGAGCCATTAGAGAACTTTTGAGGTCTAAAATGGGCCTCCTAAGAAAAATGTACAACCAAAATCAAATTTATAAGAACCAATAGGATTCAAGATGATTATGTCAACCATGGGGGATGATTAACCATTTTTGGAGTAAAAAGTAAAAAGATTAAAAATTAATAAAAAATAAAAATATTTTTTCAACTCGTATTTTCAACTTATGTCCCTAAGGTTTTACTCAAATTTCGAGCGGGAGTACTCATTGGATGCAAAATTTAATTCCTCATTCAAGGATTACCCATGTTGCATACTTTTGGTGGACCCTGCTATACAAAAAATGAGAAATACATGAAAAAACGTGATTGTAATCACGTTTTTGATGTATTTCTCATTTTTCGTGTAGAAGGGTCCATCAAAAGTATGAAGCATGGGTACTGCTTGGATGGGGAAGAAAATTACGCATCCAACGAGTGTTTCCAATCGAAATTTGGGTAAACCCATAGGGAGATAAGTTTAGAATACGAGTTGAAAAAATAGTTTTTTCTTTTTTCCCTCGAAAAATTGATGATGTAATCTAATCTTATTTTATTATTTCCTCTATTATTTTATAATTTCCTTAGGAGACCCATTTTAGACCTCAAAATTCCCTTGAATGATAAGCTTAAGGTTCTTAATAAGGACGAAAAGCAAACACCCATTTATTTATCTCATAGATATGAAGTTTCTAAGGCATCAAGAAAGTTTGAATAAGGAATCCTCATCATCATTTCAGAAATCCAAAAATCATAATAAGGACTTCTACATAATTTTAAAGGTGATCAAATCCTACAGTCACTTGTTTAAAAGTATTCTCTATGGACTAAAATTATTTCTATCAAACAATGAGGAATTATCTTTTAAAAAGTATCCAATTTGAAGTGAATGGTGACATTATAGGCCTATTTGTGAGTTATTTTTAAGGAGTTGTAATAATCCTAACCAGAAAGGCAAGGGTTTTCAAAATTAGTATGAGGAAAGGCATAGATTCAAGCCCTTAAGGCCAAATAAGAAAATTATCTAATATAAGGTTCATCATCACAATTTTTAGAGGGACTTAAGACATGTCTAGAAGGTTTGTTCTTAAGGTACAATTAGCTCTATCCAAAAAGGGTCGAAGCTCGTATATATACTCTTAAAAATATTTAAAATAGGTGTCAAGCCTATTGTTGAATACAATATAATAAGGAAAATTATGTGTGAGTGTAACGAAGATCATTTAAGGTTTGAAACATGAGAGTTGAAAAGAATGAGGATAGGTACCATAGGAGAATTTTGTGGAATTTTTAAATATTAATGCTTGAAACGACAAAGAAGTATTTTGTTGTACATTATAAAGATCATTTGGAAGTAAAATTTTGACTTTGGCACCTTGGAATAAATAGAAATATCATGAAAAAGTGGAAATAAAAAAGTCATTGACTATGCTACCTAGAAAAAGAGTTTCTAGCAACTTCCTATGATACTGGAGAACTAGGGTATGTAGTCCTTGATCCTTGAGGTACGAATAATTTTTTTATGCATATAGGGTATAACATGAATTATATTAGGGTTTTGTGACATGCTTGATTCTAGGATTTGTAGTCTTCATCTTGTTAAACGTTGTTGGTAACTAGGATTCTGTAAAACCCTAGTTGGCACTCGGAAACCCTTGTCAAGAAAGAAACCCTAACCCTAATGTGTTTATTCCCTCATAGAAAACCTATATTTTGATCTCTAAGGTTTGTATGGAGTCTAGGGTGAAATGGAAAACCCTAGTGAGGGTAGATTTGGATTTGGAAATCTTAGAAATTCTCCATCTCTAAAGATTCCATAAAATTCCTAATCATAATTATGCTCTTGTATTTGTATATTTTTCTTGGTGGTACTTATCACTGAATGTTGCAGGTACTCAATGAAGGAAGAAAAATAAGAAATATATGTTGATCTAATGTCATGGAGCATGATAACTTGGTAATAAAGATGGATCCTTGAGCACTCTAATAAAAGTAAACTCATATGGAGATGGACCACGACGATGTTGATGCTTTGTTGAATAAGACTACCATGGTAAGCGTGAGCCCTTCAAGGTTTGTAGAAGAAAAAAATCAAGGTATGTTTTAAGATTTGTAGCAGGCATCCTTTATATAAAAAGGTATGGTCATTTTTGTCTTTAAAAATTCTCTCTCATCTCTAGAGTTTTTTCTATAAAATAAAGATTCATATATTGTTAGGGTGTTTGATCTCTAGATTAAATCAACCCTTGTAATATTATATTTTTCGATTTGTTCGCTTTGGTAAAACCTTGCCTTTTTAAGGTTTGATGATAATATATACGATTTATGACAAAACCCTTGTAGAGTATGATATAAGATCCTAGGGCATAATAGTGAAACCCTAGGTGTAAGTGCTTCCGTATAATTGAAACCCTAACAAGGTTTATATTTTTGATATCTAAGGCTTAATTTATTATTTAAAACCATAAATGCTCTCCTTGTGATAACCCTAGATTGATAAAGTTAATTTCATGCTCTTGTAACTATATATTTCTTCTTGGTTGTACTTTTTGATGAGATTTTGTAGCTGCATAGTGCTCAAGAGGTTGTATGCATGCCTTATAATTGATGATGACCTTTTGATGATGTTGAGCATAATGGAAAGAGAGAGCTATAAGAACCTTGATGACATTAACGTTTACACTAATGTTTTAAAAATGAACTTGTTTCCATATTAATATTAAAATGATGTTCTTGAAGGTCGAAATTCTCTGATGACATGATGATGCAAAAGAAAGAGCCTTTGTAGCTATAAGAATATAGTTTTTGATGATGGACTTATCTCCCTCATTGAGAGGGAGCTTGGATTTATTTCCTTTATGAAGAAAAATGTATATCCTCCCTATTTGAGAGGGAGGACATGATTCTCTGCTTCATGTGTCATGCACTATGTTAGTATGAAATTTCTTGGAAGGTGTACCAAAAATTATCTCACTTAAGTCATGAGTGACTAGTGACCCTAACAAAAATTGTGGTTTCTTAGAGTTCATATCTGCAACAAATATGTGAGAAAAACCTGCAGAAAAATAGTTGTATGCAAATCTAAAATAACAAAAAAAAAAAAAAAAAAAATCTGGTGTAATAACCCAATATTGGAAAAGATTCGAAAGAAAAATATTTTATTAAAGACACCTGGCAAAGGATATTTACAAAGGGTCGTAAGTCCCCCTCAATGGGATGGGTCCTTTGATTTCCTTGTCGCTTCAGTATTTAGATCTTCCTCTCTAAAATGTGTGAAAAACCAAACAATGTAGAACTAAAAAATGGGAGCTCGAATGGCATGTGACGATATTGGTGATGATGATAATGATCATCATGAGAAATTAATGAAAAACCCTCTTATTTATAGAAAATTATTGGGTTGATCTCGAAAATGGAGAATAATAAAATATTATTGACCAAAATCTAGATCTAACCGCTTAGAATACTTTATTATATTTTTGGAGAGGGAAAATATATTTAAAATGGTTAAATATCTTTATTTAGAAATAATTAACAAATAAAATAATTTATTAATTATTTCTCGAATAATAAGAAAGGTGTGAAATGAAATAATTATTAAATCATTATTTAATAATTATTCCAAGGACAATGTTAAGGAAAAATAAATAATTTGTGATTTATTTAATTATTCCTAGGTGATTTAGTCAAATATGACAACGAATAATTATCAAACAATGATTTAATAATTATTACTAGAAATAAATAAATAAATAATTGTTTATTTAATTATTCTCATGGGTTTTAATCGAAAATAACTTAATAAAAGTGGTTTATTAAATTATTTCTTATAGTGAAAATGATTTTACTATTGTAAAACTAAACTCACATGGTGTATTTCGATCCACCTAGCTAGAAATGGCTAAGTGATCATTTTTTGGTGATAACAGATTCCCCCCCAACATACGAGCGTTAGGAGCAAATCATATGACCGAAATATGTTGTAAGTTACACTTCCACAAGACACCAAAGGCGAGTAAAAGAGAGAGAGAGAGATAACTGAAGAAATGCAAGGAAGGAAAAATGGAGGGGGTAGAGCTACTAAAATGATATAAGTATCCTTTTATTTGTGAGTACATGATCTCAAACGAGGCGAGGGAGGCATACCCATACCCACCGAGATAACTGAGTATAAAGAAAAATTGTGAGCCCATTAATGTGGGACTGAGATACAAAGTACATAATACACGATTGAATGGCATTAATGGGCTAGGACATAATACAATGAATCCTATATACATAATGCACCTGGAAAAACATACGCCAGGACTGAATACAGTAATATATGAGTACATGAGACATAATTCCCCTCAATTTGGCATGGAGAGGGGGGACCGTAACCAGAGAATACCTTCTAAACAAGAAGGGCTATGAAATCCTTAATGGATCATCTGAAGGAGACATGCATGTTGTGGGTGTTGCAAGTGGTTGGAACTGGATCCATCAAATCTGCAGAATTGGTTCTAAGGATAGAGTATAAATTGAGGTCATTCGATCATGTGGGGGGCTACTTGAATGGCCACCCCCTCATGAGGTCTGGAACATCTCACACACACATGGGAATCACTGGTACAATCTGTTGGATCATCGAACCATCAAGTGTACGATTCTCAATCATTTGATAATGAGTTGAAGTCGAGCACGTGAGAAACAACCAAGTGAAAGGGAAATTATGATTCCATTCGCTTGCTTCGAGGCACCGAACAATGATGAAATATGGAACCAAGGAACACCACCCTTGATACCATTCTTCTAGAATGAATGTGTTGAAGTCGACAGAAGAGAGCCCCCATGGGCTAAGGCAATAAGTAATCTGAAACTAAGGCAAGATGGATCATAGTAAGGTGACCGATGGACTGACACCAGGGAGAATAAGATAGGGATATAAATTGCAAGGCAGACTGACGACTTCATGGTTGACCTGGGAGCGACTGAATCGATTCCAGAGGGGATGGTCAAGTACTCAGAGATAAGCTTTTCGATGACAGACAGTATAGACAGAAGTCAATAAGAGCAACACAGGATGAATATGATGCAAATATGGATGAAATACTATAACACGACATAATGGGACTTGGAACAGACTCCATAAATGCAAGGGTGACTCATCTCGAATGTTATGAACAAGGGTGACTCGATGATGATGCCACAAAGGATAGGCCTAGAGGGACCATCAAAACATGACTAAATAAGGATTACCTATGAGAAAAATTGAGACACGAGGTGACAAGTGCCAAGGAAAAGTGGTATCGGAGTACAGGGGGCTCATATGAAGAAATTCGATTTGAATTGGTGGAAAAGGGAAACTTCCTGGAAAAATGGCTTTTGGGTGAAGTGTCAAATTACCAAAAACAAATAAAGACCAATTATAGAACTCAGTGAGAGCTAGTGAGCCCTTTCTATGAAGGATCATGAGCTACTGGTACCTGGACCAAGAGGCGCTCGTGGTATAAGGCCATAGGATAGAGCTAATGATCCAGGACATATATCTTCTTAGAAGACTACCCCCCGTTGGGGATGATAGGGGAGATACATCCAGTGTTGCCTCATGGGAGACAAATAGGTGAGTTTTTGGATCATCATTGTATTTTGGGTGTTCATGCAAAGGGTACGACCATTCAAATTAATTACATAGAGAGGTTTGTAATACGAGCTACAGCCGCAACATTGGTATCGATCTTGGGTAGTCATTCCTTTCATCACATCACTGGAGGGAAAATTATTCTAGTAGAGAGTGTGTTGACAATGACCTACTATGGGTGGGCCCAGATGATGTTGTCATCTTTGAAACGATAGTTGACCTTATGTAGGCAATGGACTAATGATGAATATTCATTTGGGACAATTGTATACTCATTCTTCTTTGAGAAAATCCCTACCATCCATCCACAGGTATAGATCCATGATGAGGGCCCACAGGAGCTAGGATGCACCGCTAGGGACAGCTACTACGATGAGGTGGAGGAGGGGGGGTCAGATGAGTGTTCTGACCTGAGTTTTTTTCACATTGGGACAAAATGCCATTGTACATAGATGACTATCTCTAAAATGGCATGAACTATAAGGGTGATCCTGACTTTCCCCTACATCTAGGACAAGCATGGGGTCCAGATGGTAAGTGAAAATTACCATATTTTTTGGCTAAATGTAAAGTTTAGAAGGTATGTGAATGTGGCACTGATTTCAAAACTTTTTTGATGAAAATATAACATCGGCGAAACCAACAGGATATATAGGTCGAGCCACAACGCCTAGGGTCGCAGATCAGGGTGGATAGACGTCACAAATAACTAGGGTGACTAAGCGCGGATGGAATGAGTTAGAAGATCGGTATACAAATGAGTGCATTGGTATTCCCTTAGAGTGGCGAGGCACGCGGCGTATAGCAATGGCCGGTCAAGCAGTTTGAGATCTACGATCTGGTGGTATGGAGCCATTGGCTCGAGAGCCTCCAGATGATAGTGACTAGGGATAGGGACATATTGTTCCAATTTTTTGGTTATGTAACATGCTATGGGCATGCTAGATGTATTTAGAGTAGTGGACTCCAAACACTTATATTTTTTGATATGATGATACATAATATTGTTATGCATATTTTGTGACAATTGTGGTTTGCCATTTATTTATGTTTATGGTTGCCTTCTTGTATGTGATAAATGGAAATATATAATTTTATTTGCAATGGATTCTACATAGTGAGTTTGGGCTCTACGAACATGATTGAATTTAATGAATTCAAATTCACCTTCCAAAAGCTTCAATCGTAGGTATTTTCTAAATAGGACATGATTATGCACATGATAAATGCTATTCAATTGCATGATAAGTAGCAGGGAATATATTCAAACATGAAGATGAAGGATACAATGATCAAGGGAATCGACTAACAAGCCTATCACAACATCATATTCGGTGTGGTTATTTGTGGAAGATCCAATGCATACGCTGATGGAATTAACTAAAGAATTCAGAGGGGTGAAAATGGCCAAAGATGTTGAATCAATATTCCTGGATCTCTCTGAAAGACGCAAGAAGACAACATATGAGATGATGGGAGGGGAGATGAAAGCTACCTAAATGAAGAACATAAAAACATACACTCATCTCGTTAGGAAATTTGATGGGTAAAATTTCTTCAGGCAGAGTGCATTACGAGGGTTAAGAAGGAGTTGGCCTTTGAAATCCTCTAAAAGGTATGCCCCCTTTTCCAAACACTTATGGATGATGTAAGGTCCTAGCCATAATGATTCAAACTTCCCATGCCCTAGGACATCATGAGCTTGTTCATACACAATAAAAAGGTCGCCTTCTTGAAAGGTAAGAGGGTGGACTTTCCGGTCATATTGAGCCTTGGTGCACTTTTTGGCCGCTTCAATGGTTTTCCATGCATCACGATGGCCTTTATTGGTGCGCTCAAGCATAATAAGTCACTTTTCTAAGGGCTAGGTGTCTTGGAGGAGTCCAACGACAAGGTGAAGGGAGGGGATTTCACACTCGATCGGTAATACTACCTCCTCGCCAAAACAAGGTGGAAAGGATTAAACCCGATGGAAGTTTTAAAGTAGGTTCTATAGGCCCACAAAGCAGGGTAGAGCATAAGCTGCCAGTTGGTCTTGTGCTTATTCACCATCCACTGAAGCATAGTTTTAAGGATTTTATTGACCGCTTAAACTTGGCCATTTCCTTGGGGATAATAAGACAATGAATATTGGTGTTCAAAACCTAACAGAGAGGATAACTCATGCCATATCTCATCTACAATGTGTCAGCCATGGTCGGAAACCAATTATTTTAGAACCCAAAATCAAGTGATAACATGGTTGAAAAATAATAAAGCTCCACTAGTTGCAGTCTTATTGAACGTAGGCATGGCTTTAGCCCATTTAGTAGAATAGTTGATGACCATGATAATATAGTTGTGGTTATTATAACATGGAGGTCGACACTCAATGAATTCAATATCCTATTTATAGAAAGGACTAGTTGGGATGACATGATGGAGGGGAACATGTGTAGCTTGCACCTTAAGGGCATATAAGTGACGATTGCGAAATTTTTTGACTGCCTCAATGCAGTCGCTGAAGAGAGAACGAAAAACGTAACTAGTACGCATGGTTTTCTGGGAAGTGGCGATTCCGAAGAGATGACCACCACAAGTGCCACTGTGATAGGAATTTAGCACTTGCTCGAATTCAACATGTGTGAGGCAACAATGAAGGACAGTTTTGACACTACGACGATAAATATCATCACTGATGAGGAGGTAGCGAGGGGCTTGATGTTGAATATGTAGTCGAGCATCATGATTAAGATGGGGGGTAAATTTCTGGGTTTGAAGATAAGTGAGGATGTCTCCATACCAAGGATCATATGAGGTGACAGTGAACAAGTGTTCATCGTGTTAGACTCCTCTACCAATAGGTGTCATTTTTCATGATTGACTCAAATGAGCTATGTAATATGTTCATACCTTTTCTTGTTGCAAAGGTTTTCCATATTTTCCAAAATTCAAAAAAATCAAAAATTTTAAAAATGTAAAGAGGGTATACCCTAAAAGAAAAATCAAAGGGTAAAAAGAATCAAAATGGCCAAAAAAGTAAAAGAAAATGAACCCCACCAAAAGAAAGGCCAAGGAAAGTGTGCAAATCTAAATGCCACTACTTTTTTCTAATGTAATAAACAAAATTGTGTGCAACTTGTATCCTATGCCACAATTTATGAATAGTCAAACAGTCTAAACTTGGCTAGTTCATCTTTCAATTTCATGTTTTAGAAATAGAGAATAAAATCTGACCAAACTGTTTAATCTTGGCAGATAAGCAGATAGGTAGAGTTAATAAAAGGAGCTCAACGGTTTAATCTGAGCCCTTGGATGTAATAAGGTTAGAAATAGATAGATTTCCATATGTAAAAGAAAAAGTGTGATAAAGGGTTTGCCAGTCTAAGTGTACCCTAATAAAGAAGAGAAAATGATAGGGTAAAGTAGGTAGGGTAGGTAGATGTTGTTGCAGAATTACATGTGATGAATGATAGGTTCTAAATGTGTTCAATTTTACTTTCATCACAAGTGCAAAGGCAGATACAACATTGGAAAAAGTTCACAGCAAAGCAAAGTCAAGATTATTAACTTCCCCTTCGTTTTTCCCTAAAGAATTCACTAATTTCCCTAGGCACTAAGGTATTTGAAAATTAAAGGGGCTCAAGGCATTTCCTTGACTTTTGGAGGGACCGGACCCTCGGCCTAATAATTGGAAAAGCCTAAGTACTTAACATTCATTCACCTCCCAAAAATCTTTTCCTAAGTAAAATCCCATTTTACTTAGGAAAATCATGCAATAGTTCATAAAAACCCTCAAAATCACTTTTTATTCTAAATCTAAGTAATGAAGTTGTTATAATGCAATTTTCTTGTAAATCTTCACTTGCTTAGTTATATTAATGAATTTTGAGTTTACATTGTCCCTTTGTCATCTTAACTCTAATTTATATATATTAACTCCCTACAAAAATCACCTTTTCTTATTATATATAACTCCTTTTATATAATATCCCAAAAACCCATTTACTATAGTTTTTAACCAAAGTATTTAATCCCCACTTGTTCAAAGTAAAAAACCCACTTTATACCCCCTTTGGTTAAAATATAACTTTATATATATTCCCGCCCCCTATGGTAAATAAATCGCCTTGGTTTAATTATCATATAATAAAAATATATGAAAAACATTTAAACATATTTGATATGTGTTTAAAACAAAAATGCCCGAAGTTTGTTTAAACCTAACTTCAAAAGAAATAATCCCATTCCCTTTCATATTTTTCCCCTTGCCTCACGCCTAACTCGAGTTAAAATCCCGATCTATTTTCTATATCCCAAGTCTTAACTCTGGTTTAAAAAACTAATCCCGATCGTCTTCCGCCATATAAACGAAATTAATTAATCCACACGATTAATTAAAAACCTAACCCGCCAATCAAATCCCGCCCGATGAGTTTATTCAACTGTTAATTACGTTGGGCCCGCGCCATTAAAATCTCGTCATCTTCCTGTCCCGTCAACCGTCCGATCGACCCGTCTGAAATCAACGACTGTTATCTATTTCACTGGCCATCCGCGTACGAAAGATAATGCGTGATGGGCCGACGGTTTTCCAAACAGTACAAAGCTATGTGTCAAACATTGAGTGGAATCGCTGCCCATTCGCCCAAAACCGCCTTCTACCAAAAGCTGTGCGATGAAAACCATAAACCGCCCATCTCCGTGACCCGTCTTCCGTACCTGCTGACGTCACCCGATAAATTAATAAAAAATCCGCCACCATTTGAATTTTCCAATAAAACAAAAACCCGCGTCTTTTTCATTATTTTGTACGCAGAAAACGACTTCACCCTCCATGCAAATAATTTCAAAAAATCAACTGTCAAGTGCCATTAACTGAATTTTGCTGAAGACCACTGCCAGACCAGTAATCCAGCGTTCACCCGCCGCAGTCTGTACCTGTTTAAGCATTTTTCATCTCCTAAAAACAGGTATTTACCCCAATTCTCATTGAAACTCTGTGAAATCCTGGCTTTCGTTTTAAATTCCGCACCAAAGACTGCTACAGAGTTTGTTTGAGTCTTCTATTTTCCCATAATTTCAAATTGCGTCCCCAATCTTGCTCAATTTTTTCACCATAAACCGAATTTCCATTTTTTAATCCACAAGAACCAAAAATGGAAGTTCCTGTGGCTTTAAACGTAGCACCTTTGAATGCCCCTCACAAAGACTTGGATTATTTACCTTTGGCCGATATGGATTTTCAAGTTAAAGACCTGGGTCTTAGTGAGAATCCTCTTCGAATATTTTTCCACTGCAGAGACAATTATTGAATGGTTCTGACATAATTGGACTTTGGGAATCCAATATGCCCATGTACCTTCTCCCAGCAGTCCGTATTTTTCCTGAAATCATCCATTTTTTCCATACCAACTATGATCCTAACCAAAGAGCAGTCTTATCCCCAAGTCAATATGTCCTCTTCCCAATAACTGCTCAGTCCATAAATGAGATGCTACAATTCCAACCTGGTCAAGCCCTCACTCCCCTGTCCATGGCTGAATTACTTGAGAAATCTACCAAATTGTCCCATGAAGAGTTAAACCGTCTTGGCCAGACTTTTATGCTGCCACAGCATCAGCCTAAAGGCCCTCCCCCTTATGGTCATACCTTTTTTACTGATGAGGGCAGAATTATTTTAAACATGATATCTGCAATAATGGGCTTCAATACTAGTGAGTTTGTTGACCATTTGACCCTAGTATTGTTGTCTATTTTTATCCCTGGACCGCCTCCTGCTGTTAAGTATGATTTTGCATCTTATATTGCTGACAAAATCCATGATCAGTTCATGAGATTTGGAAATGAGAGAGTATTCAAATATTCTTCTTCCATATATCATCTCATGATATATTATCAGTCTGAAAGTTTTCCTTTTCATATTCAGAAACTTGATGCTAAAGGAAACTCTAGGTCAGTCATCTTTTGGTCGGCCATTACTCACAATTCCCCTGATTCCCCTTATTCCTATAATGAGTTCATTGACCTATTTGTACACCCTGCAACTACCTTGTTGACAGGAGTCTCCCCTCCTAGAGTCAGTAATGAAATCAAGAAAATCCTTCAGCTCTCAAAACAGTACAAGATAGGTGACTGGTACTTATATCAGAATCATATTGAAATCAGAATTTATGGATGTGAATTGTGCCCTTTCAAATTGCCAAGATATGTCCCAATGAGACTCTTTGCATTAGAGTACTTCAGGAAGATGAATAATTCAGATATAGTTCATTTCTGTAATGCAAAGAAAAAGGCTCAACTCAGGATAAAAGACCAATTAGGTCCCTTTGTTTGTAATTCTAGAGAGGCTGGAAAAGAAGCCGAAAGGATTTTAGAGGACTATTTGAAATTACAAAAGAGTTTCTACTGGGCGCCCTATGATCCATATAGCTTTATCTGTGATAGAATAATGAAAAATAAACTATCACCATACATTCATTTTAGGATGCCAGAAATAGAACAATATGCCAATACAGATGAATGGGTGGAAGGAACTTTGATAGAGAAAGATAGTGAGCAGGTCAATGTTGATAATGTAATGAAAGACCTTGAAAGGATACTTGACCTGGACTATTTTGGGCAGGTACAGACAGCAGGACCTTCTTCAGCGGGAAATTCACAACAGCATTTGCATGAGATCAGTACAGTGGAAGTAGAATCAAAAGGAAAATAAAAGGAACCAGACACACAAGTATTTGAAAAATTCACAATGACAGAGCAACCAGAGACATCTAAAGAACAAAGTCAAGTACAAATCCCTCCAATTCAGATCAATGAGCCAGAAATTGCCAATCTACAAACTCCTCTTAATGTGGAAAAAGAGAAAAAGAGAGAGGCTGAAACATCCACCCCTGTTGGTGGAACTACATAGTAGCATGGTACTAAAAGGCAGAGATTGAATCCTCTTCTAGAAATTGAATCAGTTGAAGAAATTTCTGACAGCCAAGAAAGAGAAGACAGTCAGCAAACAGGTGTAGGTAGTGGGGCATCCACTACTTTTCAAAGAAAGGAACTACAGAAACAGAAAGACACAGAGATATCTTCTTTCAAGCCTCCAGTGAAAGAGGTCTGGGACATCAAAAAGACATTTATCAATATCAAGGCCAGGAATGATCCACTGAGAATTCAAGTATATAATCAATATCTGAAAATGGCTCCAAAGAATCAAGAAAGATTGATGTCAGCTTTTGACATCCAACGGGGCAAAATGTTAATGAGCCATTTCAAACCCAAGGTGCAACAACCCCAAACAGCTGCTGATTACATCAGGACTAATTTTGAAGTCCTACCAAAGGATATCCATCCTTTAGATCAAATTGAATTACATAAGAAAACCAGAGAAATGATCTATTCAACACTGACTGATAAAGCAATGGTAGCTCATAAATTGCAAGATTCTTTAGAGAACACAAATGCACAACTACAGATTGAAAGAGCCTCATCTCAGGCTAAAGACAACATAATTAAAACTTTGGAGGAAATAATAATTAGTTTGGGTCACAATCCCAAGGATGTCAAAGGCATAGAAGCATTAATAAAGAAAAAGGATGATGACATTGCAGCTTTGAGAAAATAGTTGAAATTGCCAGCCTCCAGACATCTACAAACTAAAGAAATAATAAAGAAAAACTCTGAAGAGGAAATGATGGAATTGCTCTTGAAGATGAATGAGAAACTGACTGAAACAGAAAAAGAGCTTGAGCAAGCGTTGAAAGACAAACAGTCTGTTCTTCCAGCATCTACAACAGAGGCAATTACAAGTACAGGTACATCTCCAACAGGTCGGCCAGCAGAGTCATCACAAATAAATACTTCTAATTTAAATTCTGAAGAATTAGTAAAGAAAATGAATGACTTGAAACTGCAAGTAACAGAACTTCAACTTACAAAGTTATAGCTTACTAATTTAGAACATAAATATGATATTTCAAAAATGACTGTTGCTGACAAAATAAGAGAAGTAAAAAAGTTGGAAAAATTGGTTAAAGCTTTGGAAAAGGGTCTCAAATTGGAGAAACCTTTAAGAGAAATAAATGATATTCTTTGGGATAATATTATCCAGTCAATAAAAGATATCTGGTCTTCAATTCAGATAATATATGAGCAGAATGATTTGGTCAAAGTAGCTCTGGATGAAGTTGAAAATACAAGAGAAGAATTAGGAAATAGGCCTGAGGAAGCCAATCAGCTCATACAATTTCTAAACACCCAAACCAGACAGAAACTTGCAGAGCTTGGTATTCAGGACAAAACTGGAACAATCTTAGAGATAAAAAGAGTTTTTACTAAAAGAGCTCTTATGCAAAATTTAGAACGAAGGTGTTTTGACATGCAAGGAGAAATCATTGCTTTCAAAGAAAGGTTTGATATTTTGTTAAATAAAGGGTTGCCCAGCCCTATGGTTTCAGAAGATAAAATAATGGACCTGGAAAGTTATGTTGAGAAATTGGACAAACATGTTCACAATCAAGCCAGTTCCTCAACCATTTCATCAGAAGCAACATTACCTACAGGAAGGAATCTTCATGACAGATTAGAGAATTTATTTTATCTTGAGCATGAAGTAAAACATTTGTTTCCAAACCAGCCTAATTTCTTCAGATATACTGAGGCTGATGAAACATTGAGGAAGTTTCAACGAACCAGAATAGCAGAAGATAAATGGTGGGAAAATCTGTTGGAAACTTTGTAAAATTTGTCCTTATATGAAACTTTGCCTATTTACTACAGGATAAAGGGACAAAAAAAGGTCAAAGAGTATCGGTTCAGTTAAAAGTGTATTAGTAAGAACAAAGAGTATCAGTGAAGCAAGGCAGTTAGAACAAAATTACTGAAGACGATAACAATGAGCCAAAATATAGGTCCTGCCTCCAGCACATTCTCGAAAGGAGGAGACAGCACAACATCAGTTGCCTTTGTCTTATCTACGAGACCATCTGTCTCTATATTTATTGTAACTTATTCATGAGTCACCCTAGATTACATCTCTTTTTGTTATGAGATATTTTTAATAATTTTTTGTATAAATAAGCCCTCAATTGGATTATTGAAGGTGGATTCTTCTACTTTGCTGTAACATTGATTTTTTGGAATAAAGTGCTTTTGGAGAAATTTCTTTGTGGCTTGCTGGATGATGAATTGAAGCTAAAGACTTTTTGCAGGATTCATGTGTCAGACTACAGATCAATAAGTCATTTCTATCTCATGTTTTAAAGTTTTATACTTGTTTATTATATCATTGTGTTTCATGTCTGAATGATTAATGAAAAAGAATAAATCAGAAGGTACTTAAGTGTAATCTGATTTCAATCATTATTATTCTAAATGTTTTTCTTCTAAACTAGTTTTAAACAGTGAATTCTTAATTGCTCCTGTTTTCTAGTTTAAGCATTCTGATTGTTTAGTAAAGAATACTTAATTGCTCTTTATTGATAATCATTCATTTTCCCTCTTTGAATGTGCTGAAAGATTCTCAATTTCCTTTCATCCATTTTAAAATCATCCCATTTCACTTTAGATCTAAAATTGTTCTTTGTTTGGCTATCTTGCCCTGCAAAGCCATCTTTTGTGTAAAAACTTAATCCAGTAAAGCCATCTTTTCGACTCAATAGCCCAATGGCCTGAAATACTCAATCTTGCCCTCAGTTGGCAGATTCCACCATTCAAATTAAAACAAAACCCCTGGACTTATAACTAGCCTAATATTTTTTAAGAACAAAGCTACATTTTAAAGAGAGAGCCCTCTCTGGATACAGATTGGCTAGATTCTATATCTAAAGGTTGGTTTGTGGTTACCTCAGACTCCTTTCCTCTTCCAACAACTTCAAGGAAAATCTTAGTGATAACACATCGAGAAGATCATCATTAACTGGCGGATCTGGCGCACCAATAGTAAATTCAAAAATGAATTTGGAAAGGGCCAAACCTTTCTTACTCTTGGGTGTGACAAATTCGTGATAGAATTCTTAAAGAATGACGATCCAACGGGCATAATTTCCATTGATGATTCGTCGACTCAACAAGAAGGACATGGGGTTGTAATTAGTCACGACTCAAGTGGTACGCATAAGGTTATAATGACAAAGCTTTTGAATAGAGAACATGATAGCCAGTGCTAAATTTTCTTTGTGCGAATAGGACATACGAGGATTATTGAGTTTTTTACTAAAATAGTATATGACGTGCTCATTTTTGTTGGCATCTTTCGAAATGAGGACCCTGGTGACCGAATAGGAGGAATCTGAGATGTACAGAATGAAGTCCCTTTAAAATTCAGGTGGACTGATCAAGGGAGAGAAAGTGAGAGCATGTTTAAGGGAATAAAAATATTGTTTTGCCTGGTCATCCCAAACGAATGGAATGGTAGATCTAAGGAGTCCAAGGAACCCATGTGGAGTGGTGGCATAGTCAGGAACAAACTGAAGAAGAAAGTTGGATTTGGCTTGAAGGTTTTGTAACTAGCGAAGAGTGTGAGAAGGTGGAAGTTCGAGAATGGCTTAAAATTTGAGAGGGTCAAGCTTTATACCCTCTTTGGACACGATGAAGCCTAACATTCAACCGATGGGAATGCAAAAGACACACTTAAGTGGGTTGATATGCATATTATACTTGCAACATCGGAGAAAAATGGTACGCAAATCGTGAATGTGTTGCACCCGAAGCCTAGAACAAGCGATAAGATCGTCAAGGTATGTAAGGATAATATGAGAAAAGTCATGGAAGAAATAATACATGGCTCGCTAAAATGTGGACCTAAAATTCTTTAAACCAAAAGGCATGACACTATAGGCAAAATTTCCCCACGGACTAATGAAAGCAGTTTTAAGCTGATCAGCACAATGGATAGTTATATGGTTATATACAGATAATCCATCCATAAAGGAAATACCCTCATGCCTCACACACTCATCAATGATTTGGTCAATAAATGGTGTGAATAAGTTTTCTTTGGGAAAATATTTTTTGAAGTCGTGAAATTCAGTGTAGACAAAATTGGTGCTTTGTTTCCTGAGAACGGGAACAATATTGGACACCCATTTGGTGTATTCAATGGGATAGATAAAGCCAGACTGCTTGAGATTATCGATTTCAAATTTAATGGCCTCATGTCTGGAAGGATGGATGGGTCTCAAATTTTGACGGACTGGAATTCCATCGCGCCATGTGTTAATATGGTGTTCAACAATAGCGGGATCAAGTCATGAATCTCAATATAAGACTAGGCGAAAACGTCATAAAATTCTTTGAATAACTTGGTGTAAGTATCAATTTCTTTCTAGGTACAATGTGCCCCAAAGGTGATAATTTCTTCGATCCCTGGTTTATTCGAAATGATAATCTTAATGGTCGGAGACATATTGGCTATGTTTCCTTCTTCAAAATCATTTGGTGCATGAATGATATTTCTAAACCAATCGACTTCACCATGGATGAAGTCTTTTGACTCCACAACATATTGATCATGGGTTTGTTGTGGAAGGAAACACACATGATGGTGCATATCATCCCAAGGATAATCAGGGGTGGTCATGGCTTCCATGATGTCTTCATTAGACTGAAACATGGGCGGACGAGAGAAAGAGAGACCATTTGATGTGGAGGAACTACCTGAAGTATCATCAAAAGATACAAGGTTCACATGCACATCGACAAGAGGAGGGGACGAATGAATAGTAGATGGAATATCTACCGATGTTGAGACCGGGGTATCGAATGAAGAAGGTTCGACCAAATCAGTATGGAGAAGTTGGAGTTGTTTGGGGTTATTTTTCTTTAGTTCCATTTTTCTGGGCTTTGCCCCCCTCACTAGATGCTTTCACAATAGGTGTAGGTTCCTGCCGAGGTTGATGTGGAACTGAAGCAAAGGAAGGGGAAGGTAAAATAGATTGCACCGAGATCAAATATGTGTAAGGTTTAAGTTGATCAGGTGGAGTGTTTGTGGGGGGGTCGATGTACCAGACTATGATCCCCACAGTAATTTTGTGTAAACTCAACGTAGCCATGACATGGACAGAAAAAATTCCCAGCAGAGGAAATAAGAAAGGTATCTGACTCGAAGGATAATGGATTGGAATAACTGCTCCCAGATTATTAAGGCCTGGAGAAACTGTTCCTGGTTCGAATGGATTAGGAGAGACACCATCAGAAGCAGGTGGTCCTTGAGGAATTATACTTGTATGCTGGGTTGAGTTGCGGGGGTGCTGACCATTGGATGGGCATACCAGACCGCTTGTGAGAAACGCGTGATGCTTGCAGCATGAAAACACTGGACGATTTGGTCTCATAAGGTGTAGGTTTTGGACCATAATAGGCACCAAGAAAAGCATAATATTTATAGACTAATGGTGATACATTGGTGAGGGACAATATAGTCATATCATGAGTCATGGATCAAATGTTGGATTGAGGAGAAGTATGCACCTTAGGATCATAGTAAGTCAGTTGAATGATTGTGATGATATTTCCTTTGTTGGGAAATCACATATTACAGAAAACCACAGATGTGACGACTGACATAGCATAGGTGTAACTACCACCTATAAGGATGGTGTAATCCAATGGGGCATCGATGAATTATATATCAATGGAGAATGTCTTGTCAGCAACGGTGATAGGAAAATTGCAAAGTAAGCCAAGGGGCTGAGATGGATGACCATCCCATGCACAAAGAGTGATGGTGGATGGGGAGAGGTCTAGTGACTTAATTTGTTTCCAAACATTAGCAGCCATTACACATGTGGTGGTGCCTTCGTCAATGATACACCATTGTACAATGGCATTTCTTATTGATATTGGTATTTGAAAAGAAACAGATGAAGGAATTTGGGGATGTTTTGATTGGTCAATTTCAAATATGATCATGTGATCATCTAAAGAATCCATAGTTCCAAGGGAATTAAGTAGATATTTCTGTTGGGATGGGCATGAATAGAAAAATTCTAACGTTGACATGGAAGTAGGAGATTGTGTAAATTCATTTACTATGTTGTAAGTATGGGTGACTTCGGCTAAAGAAGCATTATGATGTAACGGTCCTTTGTGGATCTTGGTAATAACCTCTGGCTTAGGCTGAGGGATTTGAAAGGTACCTTTTGATTATGGAATGGACTCATTGGAAACTTTTGGTTGAGGCTCAGTCACAGACTTAGCGGGTGGCTTGTCATACTGGCGTGATCGAGTTTGAAGATTGACTTGCTTTGTGTTGTCATGTTCATAATTCATCACGAGAATCTAATAATATTTGGGACCATATTGTGGAGGTGGACGCGTTTCCTGACCTTGTGTGGTTTGCGCAACTATGTATCCTTGGTGAGGAAATGGGTTGTTAAGCACAACTAGCTTAGATGAAGTAGGGGCCAGAGGAAGCTGAGCCATGGGTTTCTCTCCTCTAGAAGTACCTGCCTAGGCTTCCCATACTTGACGCATTCGAGGTAAAAGCGAACAATCATGAGTATAGTGGGTATATATGTCGCAACATGCACAAGGCTTATTCATACAAAGGGGCTTGTTGTGCTTGGGTTGTACGCCCTATTGTTGGGTTGCGGGATTAGGCTGATTTCCCTGGGGTGGATTAGGTGGAGGACCTTGGTTACCCTCATTAGCTTGGGATTGTTGATTCTTATTACCTTTCCCCTTATTATTCTTCTTGGTGTTGGGGGGATTGGTCGTGCTTTGTTGATCATACACTTGACCTTAAGGAGGAGGTGGCTGTTATGATAGAGGTTGAGGAGGAATGAGAGGTTGAGGCACGTGTTCCTGAGGGGATGGAGAGCTAGGTAGTGCATAAGGAAAATATGAAGGAGGGGAAAATTTTAAATAAATATGTTGACATTTGCTGATGTGACTGAGGATATGCATATGGCGTGATGTGACCTAGATAAGGGTTTCTAGGTGGAGGGGGATAATTGTAGGAGGTACTTGTCCCCCATAGGGTTTACCATAACTCATCTGAGGGAGAGAACATGGTTGTTGATAAGGGTGTGAAATAGATCCAATTATACCGTCAACATCATGATATTCCCCTGGTGCGTTAGTAGCATCGGGTTGAGGAAAATCAGGGAGAAGTATATAAAGATAACTTTATTGAGCATAGATCAAGTCATATTTTAGGGCTATTTGGAGAGCATCTTCCTCTGTTTGATGGAAGTGAGACACAACATCTTCACCTATGGGGGCCAAAAGTGATCTAAGGAACCAATTAATATAGACACGGTTTTCAAAATAAGGAGCCCTACATGAGCTCCTTCTTTTGTGCCATTCTTGTACATGGTGACAAAGGTGAGTGGAAAAAATTTTACGGAATGAAGTCAAGAGTTCGGTCCTAGTGTCGTAACGGTGAGGTAACTGGAAATATGATAATAAAAAATTTTCGAGAGTCGAAAAAGATGAATGGGTGGCAGGATATTGTTCGACATACCACTTAATTGTGGCTCCAATAAGCGTGCATTGGAAGAAAAAAAGATGAATGGAGTCATCAGTAATGGAATTAGATGAACACCACATGTGAAATGAGTGAACATGATTAGTGGGGTATTCTCTAGGATTTTCCTCAAACTTGGGAATTTATGAAGGAAGTTTTGTAGGAATAACTGGCCAATTTGGGTCATGGAAAAATGGATCGTTGATAAGATGATTAAAATATGGGAGTTTCAAACTAGCCATGAAGTGTAGAAATGGAGTAGGAGTGACCGTACTAATTGAGGTTCCACTAGTGGTATTACCTGGGGTAGGACTTGAGGTACCACCTTGGTTTCCTGCACATGCATTGGTGCCTGAAATGGTGGCGATATGAGGTTGAGAAGGCGTGGAATCAAAGGAATCAGTAGACTCAGAGTCAAAAGTAATCGATGAAGGACTAGGAAGATGAACTCGCACTCGACAGGGAGGAGTAATACGTCTTAACGAGAATTGAGGATGAAGACCCTGAATTTCGTCGCGACCAATGAATAGGTGGCGCAATGATGTCAAGTCAAAGATAACACTAAAGGACTAAAGAATGACAAGAAAATCAGAGTAAAAAACAATTCGAAAATGCCTAGTGCAGTGGTGCCAAGTGTAAACAAACTATATAACGATGCTACTCTAATAGAAGCAAAATCGTCATATCAAACAAAATGACTTATAGCCTAAAGGTGATCTAATTCCTCAAACAATCCAAATCTACTCTTTTAGATGGCAATCCAAATATCTTTTACTTGATGGATAGTCATCCCTGCAAGCAAATTTGTCAAGAGAAAGGTGGGGTAGAGAATCAACTGCTTCCCACATCTAGACCTATAAGGTGTTTTCCTAATATTTTTCACTATGGTTACCTTCATCCCACAGGGGTGATCTAGTATTGAGCTTATTTGTGATCAGTAAACGTATGAAATTCCATACCATGGGTTGGGTAGCCCCGAGGAGAAACACTCGCATGATGACCTAGCCTAACCCCCTCTGAATCAGGTTTTCAGATGCACTTCGACTTTAATCGTGGGATGGTGCAGGATTTTAAGTTTCCTAAAAACTAAAATTTTATGTCTCAATGTAAATTATCTATGGGTGTTATTGGAATCCTATCCCACCGATCTTACACCTAACTACACAGATTGTTTGGACCTGATGCCCAAGTGGGCTTAATCTATGTGTGTTATATTATTAAGTGTGGTGTTTAAAGTCCTGGCTTGACGTTGTTAACCAAGCTCACATTCACTTAAGGTGTGTATGTGTGTGAAAAAAATTGTTTTAGTGGAAGAGTAAATTGAGCATGTTTTATGATGCCATACACTGCGGAAATAAAATGCCGAAATGTTGTAAATAATGTTGAAATATGACAAAAAAATAAAAATACAATCAAGCAAAAACTCCACCCAAAGAAGGATTTCAAATAGCTATACACATTTAGGAAAAAAATCTCCTCAAAATACATGAAAATGGCCTACAATATCTAATTTCAATGGGACTAGGATCTAAGGTTTTATGTTGCTGAAAATGGCACAGACAAACAACAAAAAATAGAGGTGAGATTTGTTGCAAAGGATAGGTAAGAATTTCAACAAAACAAGGACACTAAAGGGGATCCTAAGGGGAAAGGAAAGAGAGAACTCAAAATGCAGTTATAATGGAAAAATATCCTATCCACAAGGGCTAAAATAAAGTGGATCAACCCAGCAAACCAGAAGCTAAAAGTGTTGAAAAACCCTAGACTCCTCACTCAGCCAACACCTTCCTAAAAAGGTGGAGGATTACGATAAACCCTAGGGGATTTTTTCTTCCTCAAAGAGACAAACTAAGAGTATCCAGGCCTAAGGATGACTAAAAAAAAAGTGAAACAACTATGACCCAGTACACAGACAACACTCCTGCAGTTCTAAAAAAACATTGAAAATTTTCTAGAAAAATTTTAAAGCACAAGTACTGACCTAGAAGGGTTGAAAATGTTGTTTTTGGGCCAAAAAGTGTGTTTTGGAGCTCATAGTGTAGTTCTAGGGTTGAAAAGTGTGTTTTTCTCCCCACTATTGTCAGTTCTCAGATCTCACTAAATGTTTCAGTCTCCTGCTTGGTTGGTACCTTTGACCTACGGAAAACTCCAGAAATCCACCAATAACCGGAAATTTGATATAATAATGGAGAGAAATATATAAATAGAGAGAAGAATTTAAAAATAGCCACAGAAAATCTTGAAATTTCTGAAGTAAAAGTCACCCAGGAAACTGAATTGTTACACCAGTGGATTCACCACTTGTTAGTATAAAATTTCTTGGAAAGGTGTGCCGAAAATATCTTAATTAAGTCACGAGTGACTAGTGATCCTAAAAACAATTGTGGTTGCTTATATTTCATATCTGAAACAAATATGTCAAAAAAACTTGCATAAAAATAGATATATGTAAATCTAAAATAACAAACAACAGAAATAAATCCAGTGTAATAACCCAACCTTGGAAAAGCTTTGAAAGAAAAATATATTATTAATGACACCTAGCAAAGGAGATTTACAAAGGGTCATAAGTCCCCCTCAAAGGGATGGGTCCTTTGATGTCTTCATTGCTTCAGTACTAAGATCTTCCTCTCTCAAATGTGTGAAAATCCAAACAATGTAGAACTAAAAAATGGGAGCTCAAATGACATGTGACGATAAAGGTAACGACGATAATGATCATGGTGAGAAATGAATGAAAACCCCTCTTCTTTATAGCAAAGTATTGGGTTGATTTTGAAAATGGAGAATAATAAATATTATTGAGAAAAATCTAGATCTAACCACTTGGAATACTTTATTATATTTTTGGAGAGGGAAAATATATTTAAAATGGTTAAATATATTTATTTAGAAATAATTAACAAATAAATTATTTATTAATTATTTCACGAATAATAAGAAATGTGTGAAATAAAATAATTATTTAATAATTATTCCAAGGACAGTATTAACAAAAAATAAATCAATTATGATTTATTTAATTATTCCTAGGTGATTTAGTCAAATGTGACAAGGAATAATTATCAAATAATGATTTAATAATTATTCCTAGAGAAAATTAAATAAATAATGGTTTATTTGATTATTCTCATGGGTTTTAATTGAAAATAACTTAGAAAGGTGGTTTATTAAATTATTTCTTATAGTGAAAGTGATTTTACTATGGTAATAAAATTTAAACTTACATGGTGTATTTTGATCCAGCTAGTTAGAAATGGCTTGGTGATCATTTTTTGGTGATAATACACTAGGCCAAGACTAAAAATCATATGTCTAGTGAAGGCCATGAGGAGAGAATGAGATAAAAAAAATGGATAAAGTACTACTAATGGTTATTCTTGGTTGATGAGTAGTGCACAAAACTCAATTGTTTTGAATAGTGTTGAGGTTGAGTTTAGTGCTACTTGAGAAGTTGGAAAAGGAAGCTTCCATCAAGATTTGTTTGGATATTGTGATAACCAAAGAAAAACCATAATGGTGTTAGACCCTATATTTATGATAGCATACTGATAATAAAAAATAATATATTAGAATTTTTATACTGGTTGGGGTCGTGAAGCAACAATATGTTTCGACAGTTGAACAAGTAATTGATGTGTTGATATCTCCCTCAAAAGTTTGAATATTTGATAAGCATATTTGGATTGATATAGGGAGAGATGAGTAACTTAGGCCAAGAGCCCATATGATGGTAATGGGGAGGACATATTTTTAATATTTAAATCCCTTTCTAGGGTGGTATATGATTTCTAGATCCCCTTTGTGTTGGTGTCTTGGCTTGGATGATGTACAAATCTCTGTTGGAATTTATAGATTGGCCTAGATGACACCAAGGGATTTTTGATATGTAGGTTTCTTGGATGACACTGTGGCCCATGATGAGTTAGTGTCTTGGTAATTGACACATGGATCATTGATGATGATGACGACTTAGATCCTTAAATTGGTGTCTTGGTAGGAAGCCTAGATGACACCTGGATCATTTTCGGGATGGTACCTTGGGAGGTAGCCTAGATAGTACCATGGAGGATTGATACCTTGGCATTTTTTGCCTAGATGGTATCTAGAATTGTATATGCTATTTTACTCTTAGAAAATTTCAAATTAAGGTCAACCTTGGACTAGTTGAATAATTGTGAGTACCTCCCTAGTTAAGAGGGAGCGTTGAAAATGTAACTAGTATCAATTTTCATAATAATTGTATGACTCATGACATGATGCAATCCTTATGTATTTGTAAAGAGAAGAAAATAAATTCATTGTAAAATATCAAACATTTTTATTTTTATAAGCATGGGTTTCATGCTCTATTTATTATGGTTATAGGCCAAAGCACCCATTGTGTGATTTTAGGGTTGAGTCATGAGTCATTGTCATTGTCCCTATGTTCTATATTCTTGTTGGGATTATTATGTCAAAGAAGAAAATATTTTTATGTAAATTGGTTATATATTACTCCTCCACTAAGTTGGCCTTAAGAGCTATCAAGTCAGCCTCATAAGGGTGCTTCAATGACTATAAATAAGTAGTGAATTCAACCTACTATGATCCATCCAAGAAAGACTTGATCTGTAATTGTAGTGAAGGAAAAAGGTGTGATAAATGGAGAAGAAGGCCTATCTCATTGCAAGAAGAGGAGAAGTAAAGCAAATAAAGAGAGATCTAAATTTTTCATCATCTCTGTCCACCCATGCGAAGGTATGAGGTAAAACAACGAAATTGTAGAGTCACACGTTCAGGCCGAGTATTTTAGAGAAAGAATAGAGGTCAAGACCCCATTTGTAAATATTTTGACTTTGATCTTGATGTTGTTGACTACTCTATATTGGAAGACTGACTTGGTGGATTGAAGGAGGATTTTTTATTGGTCTAGATGTTTTGTTGTATAATTTTGAATTGGTTCTTGAAGAAGAAAAACAAATTTGGTTGGGTTTTCCCCTAGGAGAGGGGTTTTTCCCTGGATAAGTACCTACATCTTGTGTTATTTACTTTGTGATATTCATATATATTGGAAATCGTTTGATGATGATAACATAGACATTAATAAATAACCAAATACATAATTACAAATAATTTTCATGTAAAGATAAATCAAGTTAAAAAATGACCTACTGCTGCCCTAAAGATTTCTCAACAGGGACAAGCAAGGCATTGAGGTCGGGGTAGATGTTGAGGGGCATATTATGCCTATGTAAATTAATCATATATAAATGATTAAATATATTTAATAAGTGGTAAAAGGTAAATGTATGAGTGATTGGTTGGAGATGGTACAACCACTCCGTCAACATCTTCTATGTATAAATATGCATGAAGATTAATGGAAAGATGGTTCGAAATCCTTCTCAAAACTCCTTTCTTCTTTGTGTATGTGTGTTCTTGTTGTTACTAAGATGAAACATATTATTTCATGTGACTTGTATTTTATTCTAACAACAATATCCAAAACTTATAGGTTGAGGATGAAAATATTCAAAATTTTAAGGATTGAATATTAGTACGTGTGCATACATTTTTTATTTAAATTTTTCATTATATACAAGTCAGTGGTGTGTATATTATTCATATATACACACCAAAAATAATGTACAAAATAATTTTATGTAGAATTGGTATAAAAATAACCAAAAATCACTTTGCAATATATCTCTCTTACTAAACTACGCAAGGGGCCACATGAAGAAGTCCTTGTTTGGAAACTAATTGTAGTGAAACTTGACACATCAAATGAAGAATTCAAGGTTGCATAAAAATTAAAACCTACATAAAAAAACAAATAAAATCCCTAAGAAGGGCATAAAAAGAAACAAGATTATAAGGAACTACATGTTTAAGAGTGAAATATAAAAGAACCGATAGCTTGGTTGTTGTATATAACTAACAACACCACATGAAAAAAACTAAAATCATCAAGGAAATCCCATGAGTGTTATAAAAATTAATATGGACAAAATTGAACCAACTTGGAGGCACATAAAGGAGAAAAATAAATGCATGGAGACATTACAATAGTGAAAAATAAATATGGAACCAAAGGAGTTGGCACAATTAATATGAAAGATGAAAGGTCATAGTTTTACCTCATGCCCATATTTTAATTAATATGAAAGAGGAAAGTTCATAGTTTTACCCCATGCCCATATTTTTCTAGGATGGATGTATGCTTTTGCTTGGTACCAGTTGACTACATTGCTTAGAAAATCATATTATATGGCTTCCACATATGTTTCAAGGAAAACATATGTTCACGAGGATTGAATGTAATGTAATCAAGGAGTTGTCTAAGAGGATAATGAATATAATGTGGATAATCATGGTAGCTTGATTACGTGGTTAGAGGAAATAATATAATAATAAGGGTAATTGACATGCTCCCATCTACCACATATATATCCCTTACAAGGGATGGAAGGAGGTGGTATTGTCATTGACCTGGACTATCTTGAACATGCCCCCATCCACCACATATCCCTTACTAGGGATGGAAGGAGGTGGTATTATCATTAACCTAAACTCCATAGCCCTGTCATAGAAATGGGGTCACAAAATTACTCTTTTTATAACTAATTTAAAACTAAAAACCAATACCATCATGATGTCAATCTTGTTGAGACATTTCTGACGATATAAATTTTATCCCAATGTGACTTACATATCAAAAGTTATGGCCATTTTAAATTTGGCCCATTAAGCCCAACCACCTCATTCGTGTCTACCATGTGGCACCAATGTGGTTTCCACATAGTCAATCCACCACTTCTAAATGAGTTGACATTGAATGGAGAAATTATATCTTGGTGTAGTCGGGGTCAGTCACCATTTCCGCAACCATTGAATAACCTTACTAAATCTTGAATGTTGAACCCCGACCCATCCAAATCCCAACTTGCCTGGGACCTAACAAAATAAGACCAAAATATCTCTTGAATGCCACCTCTGGGACAAATCGCTCGATCGTCGACCTATCCAACTACCAAATCAAGCTTGGCTCTATTTTGTAGGGATTCTTAGGCTTAGAATATTTTTCATAAATCTTCCAGTTCATGCCTAGACTTATAATTTTTTCTTGAATGCATAAGAAATTATTTTTTCCATGGTTTTAAGAATTCAGGGGATAAATTCAATTATGCTCAGGATATCTCGAACCTTCCATAGCCAGAAAGGCTTCAAATGATGTGCCTTCACCATCAAATTTCTTGTTGAAGTGCATAGTGAGATCTTATTCCCAAACTTCTGTATGTTATTACCTAAATTACAAATCAATGTAATTACCATTTAAAATAAACATATATCACATGTGTGAGTGTAATATTTACAAAACTACAAGGAAACTAATCCAAATCCCAGTTACAAATTACATAAAATTTCCATTTATTCATGATAACTCGCATACACAAAGTATAAAAATAAAATTTGACAACAATGCACACTAAAATACCATTTTCAATAAATCCAGTGGAACATCACAAAAAAGAGCATAAGTAAACGACTTATATTATATGTAATAATGATCTGCATCTGAAATTGGGACTCTAACTCTCCGCCCAACCTTTGGATGACTTCTTTGTGGCCTTTCTTGCAATAACCCACCGCATAGCCAGATTCAGAGCTTGTAACTAAACTAGGGAATCTAAAAATATCACCATCTCCACCCTCACAACTGAGCCAAGGAATCCAAAGCTATCACCATCTCCAACCTTGTGACCCAAGAAACAATTCTTTAGTGACTCCACCCAAAAATAATAATATAGAGTTCACTAAATGTGGTTATTAGCTTGAAATCAAAGAATGGTAAGACACCATGAACTCTCTTTCACCAATAACCCAAAGGAAAAAGGCCTCCACCAAAAACAAGAATCCATATAGCCTCTTACCTTCACCAAAGAGAGATCCACTGAACCCTCTTCCTCTACTTAAAACTGAAAGTCCTCTTGTAACAACCTGCTAGATAACTAGTGAAAGTTGTTCTATCTTCCTTTCATCCACATAGCTCTCATAATTTTTCTAGTTCTTTCTTTCTCGAGCTCCACTCACCTCCCATCCACTATGTGTTTTCCCTCTCTTTTTTTCCTCATGGACTACCCCCCTGAAAAGGAGTATGGGTTTGTCCTCCTTCTTGGAGAAGTCCATACACTTCTTCTAGCAGTCATTAATTTATTAGCCAGCTTCATTAAAAGTAAAAAACCAGCCACGTCCATACCTCTCATTAAATGGGTCACTTTATACAAATTTCCCAAGCAATCTCTTCAACTCAAAGCTTTGAAATTTGTGTCCCTTTTCCTTCGTCAATTTACTTGTGATTGCATTCAAAATAATAATTGGAAAATAAATATTTACAATGTTTACAAGGGGAAATTTCAAAATGAGTTGTCACAGTATCATTGTATTGAAATGTTGTTTGATTATTATATTGTACCGGACATTGCTTGTGGAGTGATTCCTTCCATAAGGAGTATTTGATGGTGATATGCCACCTTAAGTGTTCTTTATATAGCATTTTGTTGTTTATTATGTGGATGCATTCGGATATATGAAGTTAATGATTCATTCTTAAGCTTAAGAGTTTCCCTTATATATGTTATCTATTAAGATTCACCACATTATGTCAACATTGTAAGTGATGCCCCATTTTTTTCTTTCACATAGAAACAACCTTTATTCCATAGTATAGATGGCTCAATTATCATTTTTTGAATTTGTTAAGAAGTTCAATGGGACTATCAAAAATTTAAATTTAAACATGTTTGTGTTAAAATAAGTCTTATTTCAAGTCCAAAGAATTAAAGGAATCATCATGGAGTTTCCTATGGAATATCTAAGTTTTTATTTTGGGTGTTAACATACATGGTTGTTGTGACTTTAGTATTTTACTCTAAATCCACTCATGTGTTATGAGTTTGTTATGTTCTTTTCTATTTAGAAATGCCTTGTAATCTATATCTAACTTGCCATCACCAAGTGTCTATGTTCGTTTATTAAAATCACTAAATTTAATCCTCTACTACATTTCTCTTCCTATCAAATAATTTAAAATATGAATCCATATTTTATATAATTATATATAAGATAGCAATGGATACAAAATATTTCATTTCTCTACCTCTCTCTTAAGTCACCATTTTCTTATATTTTTCACCATTTAAAACACCTTTTTTTTAACATTTTACCTCATTCCTTCACCCATTCATTACACATATTAACACATTTCTTTATAAATATATTATGAAAAGGTTACGAATGTTACAGTAGTATTTATCGTTATTTTCCTTTATTTTTAATGAATTAGAGAGGATTATGGTTCGTTTTACTAATGACATTTTTCCATAGCTTTGTTCTTGTAACTACTATGACCGACTTCCAAGGATGGCATATTTATATAGCTCAAGGGGACTTCCAAAACATGTTCTTTGTTTCTGGGAAAATAACATGGTTTCATGTTTCCTATATTGCGCACCAAGTCAATTCCAAAGGCCTCCATCTCATTATCCACATTTCAGTCAACTTGTGCTAACAAAAAATGAGTAACATATTTCAGAGATGATTTCGAGAGTAATGAAAAAGGAAATGGAAGAAATATATTTATAAATATTTTAATGTTATGAGACAATATTCTACACAACGTGTCTGTTTGAATCAAAAATCACTAGAGTAACAGTTAACCTCTATCTTAGAAGGATAAAAAATTCAAGCAAAGGTTGTGAAAGGGAAAGGATCCTAAGTATATTGACGTCACTGGGGTTGCCTACGAGGACCCAAATTGACGAGACCAATTGGTCATTGTACAACCAGGAGGGATGCAAAGCTTGAAATTACTCTTAGTGCACATTCTTCACATTCTGAAATTCAAAATTAAAGAGACAAGATCATTGTAATATGAGGTAACAAACCAAATCATGTAAGGAACTAAATCTATCTCTCCCTGCATAGGAAGAACGGCCAACCAACGTTCTGGTAATGGGTTGATATTGTATACTTGCAAACAAAACATATGTTAGCACACATTCATATGAAATAAAACTGATACAAATGATACAGAATAGGGAATATAGACATATATGATACCATTAAGAACCAAATCGGACCAAATTACATATCACAAAGTGTTACCACACATACTTGATATGTAAAGACTAATATGATACAAGGAGGATGTAGCTAGGATGGTGGGTCCTCCCAATCAGCTATGTTTCCTATAGAAAGGATCAAACATCATGTGTACAACTACACCAGTAGCATACTTATAAATAACACCAGTAGCACTGTATATTATTGATAACGTATTGTGAGGATGCATTGTCCCAAATATTTACATATAAATAGAGTGTAAGAAAAACCCAGTGACTGATCAATCGAGATAGAGTGATAATGCATGATATTATTGATAACGTATTGTGAGGATGCATTTGGAATTATGAATTTAATGATTCGTTATTAAGCTTAATCGTTGATCTTATATCTGATATCTATTAAGATTGACTACATTATGTCAAGATTGTACATGACCCCCTAATATTTTCATTAACGTATCAAAAAGCTTCATTCCATAGTATAGATGGCTCAAGTATCATTTTTTGAAGTTGTCAAGAAGTTTTATGGGACTATATTTAATTTCAACTTAAATGTGTGTTAGAATAACTCTTATTTTAAGTCCACGGAATCAAAGGAATTATCATGGAGTTCCTATGGCATATTAGATTGATTGTTTTGGATGTTAACTTGCGTAGTTGTTGTGACTTTAGTGTTGCACTATAAATCCACTCTTGTGTTATAAGATTATTATGCTTTTTTCTATTTATCGATGTATTGTAATCTCTATCTAACTCACCATCACTAAGTGTGGATGTTACATTTATTAAAATCACTAAACTTAATCCTCTACTACTTCATTCCTCTACCTCTTGAACAATTTAAAATGTGAATACATCGTTTAGATAATTATGGATATTAGAACATTAAACTTCCAGATTTTTCCCTACAAAATATATTAATTAAATAAAACTAATGGATTCATAAGTACGTGTAAACCATGATTCTAAATTTTTAAAATTATAAATCTTTTTTTTCATACTATCCTTTATTGGAGAAATTAATTGCTTAGTAAAAAATAACTAATCACCTGAACATTAATTATCAACCCAAGTCTTTTTTTTCAAGAAAATCTGCAAAATATATGCAAGCAACTACCAACAGCTAACGCTAGTTCTACATGATTGTATTCTACACTATTAATATCATTCAACAAGGAATAAAAATATAATACTTGAATAATAATCCTAAATTTAAAAAGCAGAAAGTAAATGACAGGAAAAATAATTATCCTAATCACACAAATTGAATCAATACTAAATTAAACCAACCTTTTCATATTGGAAATTTAACCTATTGTACCCAACATAATTGAAATGTTAATCTAGAGCAGTATATTAATAGAAATCTAGAAATTGCAAGAAACAAAAAATCTAGAAAATGAAATAGCCAAGAAATTCCTTGAAAAAAAAGAATTCCAATTTAAGGAATGACAATTGAAAATAAAGAAAACAAGCACACAAATAAACTACTTATATGTTCAAGTCTATACCTCATCCAAGGTAGTGAGCCCAACTTCCCAAGGGTACTTTTTTCCTTGAAAAATAATTTAACTCAGATTGCAAGTAGACAATTATGAAATTCCACTCATGATGTCTCCTTTCTTTAAAAATTAGAAATAGAGACAATACAAATTTGAGCTCTGCCTCTAAATAAATAATTGTCCATCCCCTCTCTGATTTCTATCTTCATTTAAATATATAGGGAGTAAATGGATCATTACAACTAAACTGAACATAGTGATTTTCCATTACAATTTTATATTGATTACAATGATTTAATCAGTAAGATCAAATATGGAATATCTTTCCATCACGATTCAACTGGAACAATTCGAATCTGGTATTGCAATTGGGGTAGTTTGGAAAACGGCCATAACAACGAATCTGATAAAATTTCCTTCAAATAACCTTGTTTTTATCTCAATTGAAGTAGAATTTTGGAAAACTTCTCAACAAAAAACTAATTTGGTCCGTTTTGCACAAAACCTGTGACTCCAATTTTCAAGATTCATGTTCATTTTCCTCAAATATTCAATACAAAACAATCTCTTTTTATCCCAATGAATTTCTAAATTGGAATATTTGACTATATATATATATATATATATATATTTTTATTCCCTTCTTTTAGGGGAGTATCAGGAAATTTAAAGCCCTATTACCTATCATTGAGGAGGCATGGGTTCGAGTCTGAGGGACTGCCCTTATACTCCTGAGTGTAACACAATTTCCATGAAGCCACACTAGCTGGTTTAAACTATTTTCTAACTTGGGAAAGGCCCAATGTTAGTAGTAAAATACTTTCTAGCGTGGGACATCCACTGTTTGATATAGCTTAATGGGCTTTAGCAATGATATATTTGACCATTAGTCCAATTTTAATGCAATGGCCATTGTTAACATGGTTTCATCTCTATTAATGTCTAGTCAACTCTATCAACTCTAAGGAAGAGTGTTTAACTAAGTCCATGTTGAGAAATACGAGACAAGAAGTTCAAAACTGACAATAACTCAAAAAAAAAAAATTAACAAATACAACTTCTAACATCCCCATTATACTATGATATAATAACAATAATAATAAGATTATCATTAAGTTGGAAACCGAATTGTTGTATCAAACTTTATTTTTTATTTTCCCATTAAATACTGATGAAAACCCATTAATACCATCCACATTATTTGTTAAATATGTGAAAAAGATAAATAAAGCTATTAACATAGTAGAATTTGATGGGTTGTCAAGTTTTTAAATTCCAAACCTGCCTCTCACTATCAAAATCTAAGGTGGTATTGAGGGTGATTAATGAACCTTCTTTCCTATTGGTAAATGTGATATGGTTCAATTTAAGAGCTCAGTCTATAATGTGTTGGCATTGTAGTGTTGGCATTGATGTGAATAGGTTGGAGGTGTTTCTTGTCATGTGTGGTGATGGGTGATTGGTTGCTGGTCTTGTTAGTTGGAATTGATGTCAACATATTGATGACTACACCTAGTGGAGATATTGTTATGGTTGTTGAGTGGAGATGGATTCCACATGTGCGTTGGATGGAGATCTTGCAACTGCGGGAGATTGGAGTGTGGATATAGTTGTTGCATATTGTTGGCTTAAAGTTCCTGACCCAGGTTTGGAGTATTCTGCGCAACCAACAAAACCCTCCAACTACTGGACCTTTCGGAAATGATCTTCTTGCGCAGACCAAAGTCTCATCTGAACCAGTATGGGGGGTGTTGGAACCAGGTTTCTACACCACGAGGGAGTGTTAATGTGTGTTTCCCTTACTTACTGCTTATATGTCTATGCAGCAATTCCCAAGAAACCAGGTCTAAGTGCGGATAACAAATATGTATTAACAAACCAATGTCGCAAATTGTATTCCAATCGGATCTAACCCTTCATAGAAACCAGGTCTACTTGCAAATAAACCCTTAAATAGTGAATCAGTATCACGCAACCAGATAATAATAAACAGACTTAGCCCTTATGCATTAACAAATCATTACAAAATCAACCCTTACTTCAATATAGACTTGGACATAACATATTTCCATACTCAATTCGGATATAACAGTTAACGCGGAATAATACTTGCTCACAGATGCAATATAATTCAACATTCACTGAGATAAATACACATTCAATAGCACAAATTTAGATCTAGAATTGCAGTAAGCAACATATAGCGCAGATAACAAGTCTAAGACAATTAACCACAAAAATCATAAAAAAGTCTGAGTTCACCAAAATTTCCTTCTTTATTAAGATATCTTTCAATTAAGTACAATATTTTCCCTTCTGTGCGCACAATAGCAGAGTCCGTGCACACAGCTTAGGACTAGTTCTCCGCGCACATAGTGAGCAGGAGTCGTTATACCTAGGCAAACCAACCCAAAACTTAGATCAGAACATAAACATAACCATAACATTCATTGATATTATTTGAGATATCTATCCTTTTCGACACTTACATATTTATTTTTTTCCAAACACACACATACCATGGTCTCAAACCATGGTTTGAGACTCATGGTTTTCCCTTTTACCCGTTACAATAATTAAGGGACTTTGACCTGCCCCAAAGCCCCTTTGACATCTGCGTGGAACGCGTATAAACAAAATCTTAACCCAAAAATACTCAAAATTTCTTCACCCCTGGGGACCCTACTCCAACAGGCCCCCAACCCAATCTAGTGAATCGTACTGATTCACTCTGGTATAGCTACCTGCATTTTGTTTTGAGCGCCTGCACGGAACGTTGAAATGGTAAAATGACTTCAGCACTTTGTGTTGCAGCGCTCTATGCTTCTTCCAACAAATTGGTTGTGGTTGGTCCTTCGTCGATCAAGCTGATGCTTCAGTGGGTATGTTGCATAGTTTTGAGGGCTCCATCAATGGTTTGTGAGAGCTGCAAGGCCTCATCTTCCCATGGCTTCATTCGCTCATCCAAGAAGTGCTCTCATCGGCGCAGTGTGTCGATATCCATCTGAACGGTGGAACTCTCCTACAATCAGGGAAATCTCTGGGAAGGCATGAGGGTTTGGGACCATTTGTTGGCTTAAGGGGTTCTAACCCAAGTTTTGAGTATTCTACACAACTAAAAAAACCCTCCAAATACTAGCCCTTTTGGAAATTATTTGCTTGTGCAGACCAAAGTATCCCCCGAAGAAGTATGGGGAGGGGGTGCTGGAACCAGGTTTTTGCACCTTGAGGGAGAATTTGATGATTTTTTTACCCTTACTTAATGCTTATCTATCTACACGAAACCTCCCAAGAAACCTGATCTATGTGTGGATAAAACCCTTAAAAAATATGAATTAACATATTTGTGGGACAAATTATATTCCAATCGGATCTAACCCTTTATAGAAACCAGATCTACTTGCAGATAAAACCTCAAACAGTAAAGAACTTTCACGCAACCATATAATAATAAATAAAATTAACCCTTGTGCATTCAAAAATCATTACAGAATTAACCCATACTTCAATATAGACTTGTGAAGAACATATTTCTATACTCAGTTCGGATCTAACAGTTAAAGCAGAATAATACTTTCTCACAAATGAAATCTAATTCAACTTATAATAAATAAACATTAAATAGCACACATTTAGATCTAGAATCACAGTAAGAAACACATAACAAATCTAAGAATGTTAACCACAGAGATCACATAAAATTCTGAGTTCGCCAAAATTGTCTTCTTTACTAAGAGATCTTTCAATCCAGTAAAATATTTTCCCTTCTGCGCACACAGCTTAGGACTAGGTATCCGTGCACACAGCCAGCAGGAGCCTTTCTACCTTGAAAAACTGACCCAAATCAGAACACAAACATAGCCATAACATTATCGATATGATCTGAGATATCTATCCTTTTTTAATCTTCCGTATTTATATCTTTCCAAAAGCGCACATACCATGGTTTGAGACTGATGTTTTTCCATCTTACCCGTTGCAATAATTAAGGGACTTTGACCCACCCCAAAGCCCCTTTGACATCTTTGCACAACGCATATAAACACAAATCTAACCCAAAAATTCTCAAAATTTCTTTACCCATGGGACCCTACTCCAACACATATGTCTCTACATGTCTTGGAGACATTGGTTTGCTACTATATGTGTTTAGTTGTGGTTTCTTGTGTTGGAGATTCTTCCACCATTGTTGGAGGCAGTTGTAAGACTTGATGTTGATGTTGCAGGAGTTGGTGATGCTGCTATAGGTGTTAGAGATGCTACTAAAAATGTTAGAGATGTTGTGGTTGTTTCTTAAGGAGTTGGAGGTGTTGATCTTGGTACTAAGGTTGGAAGAATAGGTCTAGCATATCATAGACTTGTTCTTAGCCTATTTCATTAGTTTTAGACCTGTTTTAGAGACTTGGAGGAGTGTTCAAAAGCTGAGGATGATGGTCCCGTAGGTGGCAGAGGTTCTAGGCTTAAGGAATTATGTTTTACTTCAGTTTTAGCACCAGTTGCAGGTGGGATGGGTCATCAGTGCAACTAGAAGCCATATTCTCATGGAGGCAATATTAAGGAAGTGTTTATAGCTTCAGGAGGACATAGTCGCATGTAGAACAGTGTTAAGGGAGAGACTATTGGATCTCACGAGAAAATATTTGCATTCCTCGTGTTGTTGAGCTAGTATTTTTGTTTTAGCGACATCCTTAATCGTAAATTTTTTGTTTGTGGTAAAAAAAGTTCGTGGGACTTCCAAAAGTTGATAAAAGTTGAAAATATCAAAAAGGCTAGTAGATCTAGTGGTTAATTGAGTCAATGATTTGAATCTGAATCCATTCAAGCATGTGAACATGATTGTTGAGTTCACTAGTTCCGAATAATTATTGAGTTGATCACTTGAGTTCATCTACATATGGGAGGAATCTCATTCTGAGTATGGTTTATTACACTAGTGTATGGAGTGAGTGAGAGGTTGGAGAAGATCCTACAAGTTGCATGTGTTGTCTAGTGCAGAATTTCTGATGCAATTTGCAAATTGTAGCAGATAGTTGAAGTGTATTTCAGCCATTACATGATGCAATGAGTGAGTTGTTGATGTGTTGATTGGAGAAGCGTTTTGAAGATATTTTATTGGAGCCTTTGTGGAGATTTTGTGTGGTAGTTTTAATCGCAGCTTGTGCTAAAAATTTATTTGAGCTTTGATTCTATGTTGTTGTAGTGCTCATGTTGAGCAAGTTTTCAGAGTCCTTCCTGAAAATATATGAAACGAGGCTCGTATGGAGATAGTGAAGACATGGAGGATTTGAATATACAGTGAGTTGGAAAATTCAGTAGATGGAATAATTTTCTCCATCCAATGGTGGTTGGATAGTTTGATAGAAACTGGGTGAGGCTCATTGGTCATGATACTACGGTACTAGCAGATCGAATTTTGTAGAGTCAATTGTGAGTTCAGGAGTAATCGGGCGAGGATCGTTGATAGTGGCGGCCTCCAATGGATGGTAGTCCATAGATCCGAGAGAGAAAAAATTTCTTGTTTGATAATTCTAGCATATTATGAAAGAAGTCAAGTCTTCAAGGCTCATGGGAGTGAGTTGATCCATGTATAATTTTCTTAAAAAAATAATAAAAGAATTGAGTAGCATAGCAGAAACCGGGTGTTTTTTTCCCTGGATGGGTTTTCCACCAGAAACACTTGTTTCCATGTGTTGATTGATTTTGTGCTTTCATGTTTATTATTGATGATTTGATATATGGTTGTGTGTTTAAGTTTATGCATGGTTAAAATATTAAGTAATTGCAGAAAAAGTTTGAAAGTGCCACACTACTAATTCACCCCCCCCCCCCCCCATTTCTCAGTAGTGATATAGTTTCCAACAATTGGTATCATAGTAGGGCTCTTGGTTACATCTTGATTGCTCGAGAGTGGATATTGGAGGTTTTGGCTGAATTTTTTGCAAATTTACAAAAATGGATCAACAAGGTATTCCAGTTCTTCACGAAGGTAAATTTGCAACTTGGAGAGTAAATTTGGATTTGTTTTTTACATATCTTAATGAAAATATTTTGATATCATTAGAGTATGGTGTTAGAGATGAATTTTGTTATCACCAGACTGGAACAAGTTAGGTTGTGTTAGTACCCTATAAATTATAGGATCTCAAGGTGATTGGATATTTCACATTTCTTGCAAGTTTTCATTTTTGAGAGGCTTTTCAAAATTAAAATTATTTAAAATAATATATATATATATATATATATATATATGAAAATAAAGAAAAGAGGGTATAAAAAATCATAACAAGAGAAAAAGAAAAAGAGAAAAGAAATAAAACCCCCCAAAAAAGAAATAAAACTGAAAGTGCTGCAAATTCAAATGCCACTACTCATTATATAAGTTATCCAATCATACAATTTAACCATGATTGGACAATTTTCAATTTCTATGGATAGGTTAGAAAATAAAGATATGCCAAACTATCTAATCTTGGCTTATAAGTAGATAGGTAGTGAATGAAATTGGCTCAACAGTTTAAAATGAGCCAATGGCTGAAATAAGGATAGGTGTTAGGATAGAAATTTTAAAAAAAAATTGATTTAAGGGTTTGCTAGTCCAAATGCACCCTACAAAAAGAAGGAAAAATGTTAGATGATTAGTTTGGGTATGTATATATGCCAAGGAGAAAGATAGAAGAAAAATATGAGTTTTATTCTACGAGGTACAACATCAAAGATTCATTTTTCCCATGTTGTAAGAAGAAAAGCAAAAACAGAGAGTGTTTATACTCAAAGGGTTGGAAAGGGCGTTACCTTCTAAATTTTGGGAATTAAAATATATTCCAAAGGTAATTTGGGCATTCCATGTCTTAATTTTACCCTAAACTCTCGAAGATAGTAATATCCCCTTTATTTCTAACACCCTGAACACTCATATGCATTTTATCCTAAGTCCTATCATATCACTGACGCTCATTCATAAACCCGAACCCACCATCCCATCACCACATCACATCATGCGCTAACCTTCCCACAACTCCCCACCATCTCCGCTCACCACCACATATCGGATTTCCCACAATTCCTCCCCCCCTCCCCCCCCTCGCCAATACCACCGACCGCCTTCGACCCCCTCCGAAAAGTGATTTTCGTCGTTAACCAAACCGCCACATTCGTTTGACTGTTACTAATGTTGTTGCACCACATCCACCGTCATCTTTTCACTCTGCCCTATCACATCTCTTCCCTCCAACAGCCCGTTGCGCCATGAATGGTTGGGTCGTTATCCAACAGACCCACGCCAACTCAACGGTCACCCCCAATTACATGTTAAAACCTGAATTCACGCCAAAAGCAGAGTTTTTTTTGCTCGTACTGTTAAAATTGCAGGTATTTGATTCATAGGAAGAAACAATCAATCCTTATTGAAGAGATTTCATTGTTCATCAAAGGAAAGTTTTTAACTCACAACACTCCTATTATGGATTCTTATCAGTTCTTTAGCTCGGTTCATGCTTCCTCTTCTATTATTTCCCTTCCCTAGTGCTAATCCATATCATTTTCCCTTCTCTTCTCCCCTTTTCTTGCATCCCATTATTCATTGTAGGTTGAGAAAGAAGATATAGAAGACAAATCATGCCTCCCAAGGCAGACCAACAACCTTTCAATCCCATGGTCTATCCTCAGATAGACTTAGATCACATCCCCCTGCCTGACATAGACTACAAAATCCATGAGACATAGTCAGACTGCGACTTGTTCGATGTCTATTGTTGGCTCAAGGATAAGCTCCTTGATGAAGCAGACGATATCAACCTGTGGGATACCAAGCTTCCATATTACATCTTTCCTAAAACCCATAGTTGCTCTAAGCTAATAAAAAATGTCAATCATGCTATGATATTAACCAGAGAGCCATAGTGGACCCTACAGGAGAAATTTTATTTTACATCAATGCCCCATCCATTCAAGAGATGATGCAAGCCCTCATTGTTGAGAACACTATCCCTTTTTCATATGAGGCCCTTGTATATTTATTCCAAAAACTATATTTCACCAGTAGGACAAAAACCTTAGAATTATTCTTGGCCATTGATGCCCCAAGGCCTACCACAAATACCCCATACCCTTCATCGATATTTTTTTATAGGACCAAGCACATCATCACTATTTTATCTTACTTATTGGGGTACCACAATGATCAGTGGGTATATGAAGCCATGATTGGTTTCTTATCTATCCTCTCCTCAGATGTTGAGCCCGATGTTATGTTCAACTATACTCAGTTTCTTGCTGATGTAATTCATGATCAGTTCCTGAAGTTCCAGACAGAAGAGGTATTCAAATACACCTCTTTGTTGGTGTACATGTTTGCTTGTTTTCAATCTATCAAGTTCCAATTTGATATGATGAAGCAGGATGATGACTCTCAATCCCAACCTATAATTTTCTGGACAACTTTATTGAGAAAGGGGCAGAAAAACTATTTCTTCAAGAGTTTTGTAGACCTATTTGTTCATCTAGCAATAAGTGCGCTCAACAGTACCACAGAGCCAAGGATCAGTGAGGAAATCAAGAAGGTGATGCAGTTGACAGATCAGATTAGGACAGCTCATTGGTACCTCTACCAAAACTACACAGAGATCAGAGTTTATGGCAGTGAATTGGCTCCATAAAAACTGCCCAAGTACCTCTCTATGAGAATATTTTCACTTGAATATATCAGATAAATGATAAATGTAGATGAGAAGCATTTTGTCTCTGCCAAGAAGAAGTCACAATTCAAGATCAAATCCCAAATTGGTCCATTTATTTGTAACAGCAAAGCAGCAAGGGATGAGGCAAATAAAATGTTAAAGGAGATGAATTTCACACATAGTTTCACTTGGTCCTACGATCCAATGGGTATCATCTCCAAGAAGAGGGTGGAGAACAATTCCACACCCTACATTCATACCCACATATTGGAGATAGAAAATTACATGAACCAAGATTAATGGGTAGCAGACACACTCCAGGAGATAGAAGAGTAGGTCATCTCTACTTCAAGAATTCAAACACCAACTCCACAAGAAAGGAAATTTGCAGGAGTTCAAGATGACAAAGGAAAGAAGCCTGAAAAGGAGATAGGAAGCAAGAGGGCCAGGGAGGATCAAACAAACATGGACATTGATTCCTCCACTAAATAATTCAAAATTAAATATAGGAAGAGGGCCAAAATCTGCATGGACATTGACAAAGGCAGTGAGAATGACCAACAAATTGTCATCACAATCAAAGGTTCACCAAGTTCATCTCCAGTAGGTGGCCAAAAAATTTTGTCAACATTCTCTGCCACTGTGCCTTTCCAACAACAGAATGTGTAGACTCCTACATCTACATTCACTGCAGAGAAAAATGAGGAAGATATCTATGACACATTCAAGGATATCAAAATAAGGAATGAGGTTCTAAAGACCAACACATTGAATCAGTTTTGGAAACAAATAAGCAACTCCTAGAGTAGTCTTCTATCAGCATTTGACTCTAAGAAGGGAAGAATGAAGATGTCATTCTTAGAAGCACAAATTCCTCAGCCTAAAGGTACAACGGACTACAAGAAGACCTCTTTTGAGTTTGACACAAAGAAAATTCATCCAATAGACCAAATGGAGATGCACAATCAGACGGGAGAAATGATCTCCTCCACACTAACTAGTACATCCATGAGTCTCTCAAAACTGCAGGTGACATTTTGCAACACACAATCATAGTTGAAGGTGGAAAATATCTCCTCCATGGCCAAAGACTCAAGGATAAAATCCTTGGAGGATTTAGTGATGCAACTTGGGTACAATCCATCAAACATAGTAGTGGAAGAAACACTTGTGAGGAAGAAGAATGCATACATAGCTGCTTTGAGGAGGCAACTTAAGATGCCAGTGACAGAGGACTCTATGGCCAAGGAGATAGAAGAAACTAAAACACAAAAGGTAGAAATTCTGCAATTGATTGTCGAAAAAATAGAACAAATTAAGAAAATGGAGAGTGAGATGGAGAAAATGATAAAAGAAAGGCAGAAAGAAATAAGAGATGCAGCGAAGGGAGAAACGAAAGAAGGAGCTAAGGCTATGATTCCACTACAAGCATTCCCCCTTACAGTGATTCCAGTACCTACAACAACAACAGGTACACCAGTTGAAGGCACTAAGTAGCTAGCTAAATACATGGAGAACATGTCCTTATAGACAACAGAAATTAAAAAGCTGCAAGATCAACTCAGTGACCTACAAGAGCAGTTTAAAAGGAAAGATCCAGCACATGCCACAGAGTTATAGATCAGTAAAAGCTAAATGAAGGTTTGCATAATTCCCTTCAAGAATCCTCCATTGGAAGCATGGTAGGAAGAGTTAAGAAAATTATTTGGTTGGATATAATTGAATCCATGAACGATATATTGCCATCAATTCAAATTATTTTTTAACAGAGGGATTTAAATGATTTAGTGAAAGTTTCCATTGAGAAAAAAAAATATGAACTTGGGGATAAGCCCCAAACTGCCAACAACATCATCAGATTCCTGAATTCTAAAAGCAGTCATGAATTGGAGAAATTGCAAGTAGCAGATAGAACAACCACCATACTTGAGGTAAAAAATGTGTTGAACAAGAAGAATCTAGTTACACAGCTAGAGGAAAGATGCCATCACCTGGAGATTGGAGTGAGTACGTTTTTCAATAGGATCGAGCCACTGAACAAAAGGGGACTGCCCTCCTTATTTTTTATCAATGATAAGCTGATGCCTAGGACTGATTATGTAAAAAGGCTCACAGAGATTTCAAAGGACACATCCAAGCTTACAAATATCAAGAAAACTATGATTGGGAATTTTTTTTATGAAGTTATTAGCAATGATGTCTTCGTACAGAACGAGATTAAGCACATATTTCAGTTAAGGCCTACATTTGTGAAATACACCGAGACTGATGAAGTGTACAAAAATTTGAACAGAACTAAAATTCCAACTCAAGAGGAATGGAAAAAATTATGTGGACTCTATAGAGGATGACAACTCAGCATGATGACCAAACAAGCAGCGCAGTAAAGTATCTTTGTAAAGCAGGTCTAGTGTATCATAACAGTTCTGCAGTGTCCAATTTTCCAGCACAACAGGCTGCTACAACACTGAATAATGACTTTCTGATGACATCATACATTTTTTAAAATCCATTACACTAAATGACGGTTTCATAGTGACTTTGGACAATTGTTAAAAGGCCTTCATAACGCGTCCATGCATGAGACACGCTAATCAAGTTTCAGTTACTTTGTAATAAATAAATTGATTTCCCTTTTGATAACGACAATCTTTTTCCAATAGTTTAAATATAGCATCTAATTCAGTATTAGGGGTTGGACCCTACTTTTTTAAGTGCTTTTCATTACAAATAATCGTAATTTTCAAGCTGGATCATCAATAAAGAGATCAGTTTGCAAGATTCATGTGTTATTTATTCTAGTGATGTTTTTCCTTATTCATGTTTAATGTTCTCCCACTGTAATATTTTCATGTGCATCATTTAAAATTCTAATTGTAAAACATAAAAGTTAGCTTAAGATTTACTGTTCAGAGTACCTTAAGTTTGACTGTCTTTACAATTTCAACATTTTCTTATGATGTATAGTTTAAGAATTCTTAGTTGCTCTTAAGTCATTACTGAAACACCTTTCTCCATTTCATATTCCGCTCAGTTTTAAACACCGACATTCACAGCTAGATTTCCTTGCATTCTCTTTGGAATTTGATGCATATACCCAGCCTATTTTGACTTCGTAGCCCAATGGAAACTGTTTGAAGGAACCCCCTAAATCAAACCACGAACAATCAAACAAAAACAACTCTCACAATTAATTTAACTAGCCTAATATCAGAAATATTAAACAAATCTAAATCTTATAGAGAGATCCCTCTGAGTCTAGGAGGGCTAGATCCTGGGCTTCAAGTGGTTTTGATGTTGTTATTTATAATTTATTCTTGCCAATCTTATAAATTATAGAGTGATAACAGGCTCTATCAACCATCAACCTAGCACAACTTTTTCAAACAAAATTTAAACTGGAAGTTAGCCCCTTCTGCCAGAGAGAGATCACTCAAAGAAAACAATGAAATATTCAAGATGAAATTAATTTTGCAGATGGCTAACTCTTTTTATACTTTATGTGATTTTTTGCAAGTGGAAGAGTGTAATGACAACCACCATTGGGCATGGATTCAACTAAACAAATTCAATTACAAAAAAAATGTATACATGGAAACTGAGGCAAATTGGATTAAAAATTAACTCTTACAACAAAAAAAAAGTAAATGAAAGAATTTGGAGCATTTAATCATGAATTTCAAGTAATCATATTGCCATGAAACTGATAACAATATACAAAATAAGGAGATGAAAAAACACATAAGCCATGGAGAATCTCAGTTTTGAAAACAATCTGCTGCAAAACGTATATTAGCTCATGAAGAAAAGATTACAAAAGTGGCTTTTGCATTATTCATCAACCCCTTCAAAGTGAAAATTTTTTCCATTTATAGAGTGAGGCCTAGACTCGATGCTTTAGATAAGAGACCTAGTTCTAAATGAATTACAAAACATAGATACTTTTTACGGATATTTTTTGTTTTGCAGAGTTTGTATACAAAAATGAGTCCATCATCATTTAAGAGCTTTAACAAACTTTTATAATGGTCCTTATCGAATATAAAAAACTGTTGAGGTGTTGGATGATTGATGAAATGGAATATGAAATAGCATGATGAGTTGTCATGATAAGTTGGCATGATGAGTTGACTGCGATGTGGAGGTTGACCTGCTGAGTTGTCCCCCTGAAAAATAGGGGTTCATAGGTTGTTGATGTGAACATCTTTGACCTATTTTTTATCCATTGCTTTAGTGTTTGATTTCCCAAAATTCATCAAATCTTCAATAAGCGGGAAAAAACAGAGTATAGGCAGTTTAGTAGCAAACTTTAGTAGAAAATTCCAAAAACACTCTCCTACAAGTTATCTGATTCATCTGAATATTCTAGGGTCTTCTTTGATGTTTATAAGCTAAATACATTCTTTGAGCACTTCCATTGCTGAGATTTAAACTTGTCTTTTTATCCATTGAAAGCTACAACAAATTTGAAGCAAATTTTCACCTTTAATATGGAGAGTTGCTACGAAACTTCCTTGTTTATGATATTTTTCCCTTGTCAATATATTTTTTACCTTCAAAATAATTCTAGCAGCCTATACAACCCTGTATATTACTAAAAATGTCGATTAAAGATAGAGTAGGAAAAAAATTAGTTATCATGTTTAAGGAGCATCTACCTCAACAATGATTTTTAGATTTCTTTTTAGAGTATAGGCATGCTTGTTGTATATGATCTTGTTATTTATACATGGTGATGTTCGTTGTTGCAATTTTGTTTTCATGTAGAAGTTGATGATGTTATCATCAAGATGCAATTTCATGAATGCATGAACAGTTGAATATGATTTTTTTGTGTATGACTATCGTCTATATGGATATATGCAAGTATTTTCATGGTTATAGTTGTCATGAAAAAGGTCATGGTTATGGTATAGTCATGCATGGTAACTAGATAATGATTGAGATGATGTTTATATATTGTTATGATTATGATTATACATGTATCATGCAAATCGGGTTGATCTTGCAGATGAGATATCCTCCCCTGAACTATACTTAGGTATGTTGGTTATGTTGTGGTTTTGGTTTAGTTGACATGGTATACTTGCCGGAAGAAGATAAAATATGAGTACAAAGATGGTAGAATATAGTTCACAAGATTCTCACCATATATCCGATGAGAAACATGTTGATAGGTACTCTCCCAACCTAATAGACACGTTGAGAAGTCTGAAGGCAAAAATAAGAAGTTTCAAGGAAGACAATGAAAGAATCATTCAGGCACAAGAGAAACAAGAAGAAGTTAATGCAGTCATCCTTCAGAGTCTGTAAAAGTTGTAGATACAAGGACCGCTTAGGATCAATCATGGACAAGAGGATAAGAGTAATGGTTCATATTGATATAGGTCTCATGGTGGTCACAAGTTCAGATAGAGATGACATGATTAGAGATGGAAAGTTCTTGGAAACATCGGACAGGAGAGGTGATGGACACAGGTTATATTCTAGTTCTTGTTCTAACATGTATCATGATCATTGTCATTATCATCCTTACAGTAGGAGTGACAAGGGATATTTTCCAGGTGAGTTCAAGAAGGAAAGATGCCTACTTTTGATCAAGATTTGAATAAACCGGAAGATGTAGAGGCATGGTTAATTGGGATGAAGAAATTATTTGAGTTGCATGCACACACAGAGACCATGAAGGCAAAAATAACTATCTTCGGCCTCATAGGTAAAGAAAACATCTAGTGGGAAGATGTGAGGTGGGTTACAGACCTCAGGACAACAGAATTGAGTTGGCATGAATTCAATATACTTTTCAAAAAGAAGTACTTGTCAAAGAGGTACTATGATAGTAAGGCTAAGGAGTTCTATGAGTTAAATATGGGGTCAATGACATATGAGGAGTACACAACCAATTTCTTGGAATTATTGAGGTATGTACCGTGTCTTAAGGATGAGAAGGTGAAAATAAAAATATTGTTCAATGGGTTATGATTAGAATTTAGAGATCGGATTGAGTATGATGAACCTCGGTCACTTGAAGAAGTCATTAGTAATATGAATCATTGTTATGAAAAAGCAAAGCACAAAAAAGAGTCTCAACAAGGATGGAAATGGAAACACAAAGAAAAAGTTAAATGGCAGCTGCAAATAAAAATAACCCAGGATGCAAGTGAGAAATAGAATGTTGTGCCTTAAAAGAAGTTCAACGTAGTTATACATGTTGGAAATGTTGTCATTGATGGCAAAGGAAAGGAGATGGCAAAGGTAAAGACAGGAGCAGCACCTAAACTATCCATAAGGCAAAAGAGACAGAGAAGTAGCAGAGGCAGCAGAAGAAACATAGGAATTGAAGCAGAATTGGTTTATCTATGAATTAGGGGTTTAATACAGTTTGCAGATGAATTATTGAGCAATTATTCATCAATGATAGACTAAATCTGTAGTAAAGACTTAATATGCTTGGGGATGAGTTGCAGTATTGCTTAAATGGCAGAAGAGGGCTGGAGTACAAGAAACATATATACATATATCTGTTTATGAAGAATTGTGAATAAGTTCCATGTGTGACTTTATGTGTTCTTGGTCGAATCATATGAGGAAATTGTCCGAGTGTAACTGTCCAAACTGTATGCGCTTGTGGGGAGAATATACAAACCCTGTGACGAGAATTTCGTATGAATGAGACCTTGTAGCAGAGTATTTATAAGAAATGCATAATAAACCTCTGCATAAGAATAAATGAAACCGTGTTATGTATGGTGGAACTCTCTCAAGGAAGGCAAGGCATACATTAATGTGAATCACAATGTAGGCGGAACCATAGCTTTCAATCCATAGTCGTAACAAAATATATAAATAATAAAGGAGAACCGGAACCTTGACCGGAGGAACCATGAGGGGACTGAAACCACGAGCGGGTTCACGGAGGCGGATTTCCCAATTCCGCACCACCTTTCGACTGTAAGGTGGTTTTGCAGAAATTGCAGCGATTCCATAGACTTCGTGACACGTGGCATAGGCAGTATTGGAAGGCACCGTTTAACTTGAAATTTCGCGCGTTATACACCGACCAAAGACGCCGAGCGAAATGGATATAAACCGTCGATCTGGCGGAGGAGCATCGGACGGAGATCATTAAACGAAGATGCGCGAGGCTTAATAAAAACGCACAGAGATTAAGCCAGGTACGGTGCGTTCTGTGGATTGGTTGTTTGACTGAATTGTGGGGCCTGGCGAAGCCATATATATAAATGAATTGGTTTAATTATGGTTTTCGACGTTTTATGGTCTTAATATAAGGTCCGGAGGTAATATAAAAGTTGGAGATAAAGTTGAACTCGTAATTATATTATATATTACCACAGTCTTGACATTTGATTAATTATAATATAATTTAAATATGCGGATGTCGGGTTATTCATATGGACGAATTTCATATATTATATGTGTTGAGATACTATGGTGTGCATATAATGGAATATGCATATGTGATTAAATATGCCAAGGGTCTATTAATATAGTTCTAATCACCAAAGGTCCATGTTATATAAGTGGAGTGCATAAAACGTAAAGTTGTTGCGATTGTATTAAAAAGTGTTGTGTGGTCCGTGGGCTTTATATATATGCCTCAGCTTGACGGGAGGGCGATTTTAATATACAATGATTGTGATGTCCGTTCCGATTGCGGAATGTTCCACATCAACAAGACACTTGCTACAAGTCAGCAGTCACGTATTTTTCTAAAAGGCATTGATATAAAAGCACTGCTACATGTATACATCAATTACACCACAGTAGAGGACAGAATAGGATACAGAGCAGAAAAGAGTTAAAACACAATCACAGAAAAAGACAAAACACAGTCAAAGAAAAGACAAATGCGCAGCTAGCCAAGAGGGTGAATGAGTGAGCTGGAATTCACTTTGTAATTCGAATGTAAATGTTTTAATTTTTTTATTGTTTGTGATGCATTGGCAAGTCTCCGAGAAAAAAAAAAAAGGAAATTCCCCACCGTAATGTTAAATTAATACCCAAGAAGCATTTCTAAGTAAGCAGATAAAAGAAAATGAGGAGGCAAATAAAGGGTATGACCATTCATTTCGAATTCCTAGAAGAAAACAAACAGTCATCAAAAATTCTATAAGTAATATCATTTTGAAATGCCAAAGAGAGAGTGAGAAGGGAGAGAAAGAGTGAGTAAAAATAATGCAGAAATAAATCAGTGAAGCAAAGAAGAAAGAGGAGCTGAGCAGAGAAGAAGGAGAAGCTAATAGAGAATCTGAGAAGATGCAGAGATGATACAGGGAAGATATGAGAATAGATGAATAACAGAGCAATTGGAACAAGACAGAGCCGATATCCAAGGTAAATCATCAATTGTTTCTCTTTTGAAAGAGGCATAAGTTGGAGCTTCCCTGAATGTTGTAGTCACAGATGTCGTGCTGAGTCAATCGGAGATTAAACCTCCCGTAGGCTTGGTGCCTCAGGCACAGATGGGAGTTGGTGCTTCCACATCAAGTTGTAGCTTGATAAATGTCACCAGCTCAATGAGGTTGGTGCCCAAGTAAAATTAATTGCTTTTGCTTGTTCGCAAGCCAGTAGCTTGCAGAATTGAGGTAGGAGCCTCCCGTAGGTTGGTGCCTGCAGAAAAACAGTGGTGAGAGGGAGTTGGAGCTTGCCTTTGCATCACAACAATAATAAGCTTGCCTTTGCATCACAACAATAATAAGATGTGGTTTTCTCCCTTTATGGGTTTCCACTTATATCTGGTGTCTCTATGCATGATGTCTATGTGTTGATGTGGTTTATCTAATCTGCTTAATACTTGTTGCTCACATATTAAGACTGCTGTTACATTAACAAATCTGTTTGATACTTGCTTCTCACTAATAAAGATTTCTCACATATTAAAGTTGATCATGAAGTGAAGGTGTAAATAAGTTTTAAGAGAAAAGTTTTAAAAGTCCATGTATGTGTTAAACTGATTCACCCCCCCCCCTCTCAGTTTAACTAAGGGTTCAACAATTGGTATCAGAGCAGGTTCCTTTGGTGTAAGCTTAATAGCTTGAAGGAGATCTGGTTAAGTCATGGACTATCAAAATGTGTCTGTGTTAAATACAACAAACTTTCTTGAATGGAGAGATAAGGTTAAAACAGGATTATTGGCTTATGAACCTGAAGTATGGAAGCTTGTATGTGATGGTTATTTCACAGACTCCCCCACGGTGAAAGAACAAAAGAGGAATGCCAAGGCAAAATGTGTGATATATGACAGTCTTCATAACAAGGACCTTGAGTTGATAATGGATCTAGACTCTGCAAAAGAAATCTGGGACAGATTTCATTTCATCCATGGAGTAGACACCGAGGATTGCATTGTCAAGAAGGAGAAGAGAATCAAGAAGAAGAAAAATTCATGTCAAAAGGAAGATGTTCAATCAAATGAGGTACCTACTAGTGTGAATGGTATTAAGAGCCATGAAGAAATCGCAGTAGAAGAAAAAGCCAAACTTGACACAGCTCTGACTGAAATAGAAAAATTGAAGAATGAAAACAAAGACCTTAAGAGATTGGTACAAATATGTGATGAGAAAGAATATGAAGACAGAAAAGAAATTATTTGCCTAAAGACACAGATTGAAGAGGCAAAGAAAGTAGAAGACACTCTACTGCAACAAATGAGAGAGAAAAGTCAGGAATGTGAAAGATTAGAAGAAGAAGTAGTGAGCCTAAGAAAGAACTTAGAAAAATCCCAAAGAGAACTATTAATGAATACACCTCTAATGAAAGGCTCTGAATAGTTGGATCAGATTCTAAATGCACAAAGGTCACCTCTCATAAAGGCTGGGATAGGACATGAGGGAGAAACTAGTAAGCCCAAGGTAGAAGATAACAAGAAAATTATCTTTGTGAAGGTTGTAAAAGATAATAAATCAATTCAGCAGATTCCTACAAAAATAGAATCTAGCAAGAACATGAGTTCCAGAGAAACAAATAGAATCAAGCAGCAAAATGAAAGAACAAAGAATGAGAAGATGAAACAATCAATTGCTGAAGGCTCATATGCTCCTAAGGATGTATTGAACAAATTCGGAAGATGTCAAAGGAGGTTCCTCCCTCCTATGAAAAATAGCACATGTTTTTCCTGCCACAAACAAGGACATAATGCAACATATTGCAAGACAAATCCAATCCAATCCAATCAGCAAAGGATGCAGCAAAAGAGAAGAATCCCTCAAGTAAGCAAATGGAAAGAACAATCTTTCACCAGGTACACAAATCATTTCCATGGCTACTGTTATGCATGCAATAATTTTGGACATAAAATTGTTGATTGTAAAATATATCCAAGAAGAGAAACAAAATATTATACATCATCTCAAATGCATATTGGTCAAATAAGATGTTATGTATGCCTCAAACTTGGTCACAAAGCAAAATGCTGCAATCTGCCATATACATTAAAGAACTCTAGACAGATGATGGGATCAAAGAAAATCAAACAAAACTATGAATTTAAAAGAAGTGCAGACATTATGAAGAACCCCAATAAAGTATGGAAGGAAAAGAGAAAGGGGGAGCCTATTACCTCAATAACATAATGAATCCTTCATAGTCTCAGGGGGAGCTGCTCTAGGAAACAAAGCTCAAATCCATCTAGTGACAAATATGAAGCTACATCCCAGGGGGAGAGCAGTTCATATATAGACCCCATGAAAGTAGCCTGAGAAGAGCTCCTTGGAATGAAAACAGTTATAAGATTAGGAAGGGAAAGAAAATTTCTCTAAAAGAAGACTATAAAGGAAGAAGATCATCTGAAGTATTAAGTAGCAGACAAATTGATGAAAGAAGAGAAGACAGTAAGAAGCCTTGGTGGTAGAGAGAACATCAGCTATGAACATGTAAGCTTGGAAGACATCAGCACATTAAGTATTGATCACATTGTGTATCATTCTACTAGAATTAACAATGAATCACATTAATAAGATTAAGTAAGAAAAGAGTCTTCTATCTTGATGTCAGTACATAATTGATCTATGAAAGGTCTCCTTGGAGGAATGAAGTCAAATAAGTGACAAATATCTGAGTAATCAGCCCATGAAGACTCATAGTATAGAAATTGAAGATGTCCTTCTGAAGATCATCATGTCAGAACAGTTGAAGTGGTTTATATAAAGCAATATAAAGCAGCAATGATTCTGGAATTGTCATAGCAAAGGAAAATGCAGTGACATTCCTTTGAACAAAATGACAAAATAAGAAAATAGTTAATGATGAAAAGATCAGATTGAGGATATTAATGACTGTTAAGGTGAACAATGGAAAGCTCAATAGAAGAATTTATGAAGGAAGTCTTAAATTATGGGTAAATGTGCAAGCTAAAGTGAAATCTCTGCATATTTTATCAAAATAATATCAATTGATGGTTAGGTACGAGCAGCATGCTTATCAACAGATTACCAAACATTATCAGTGGAGCAGCAGTATGATACAGGTCCACAGGATCAAAGGACTATGGCAAGATTGCATCAAGGTAAAATTCCCAGGGTTATCTGCATTCCGCATGAAAAGGTCAATAATAGAGCTAAAAGATCAGTGCTTTGTTTACACTTGAAACATTATATTAGACATTAAAGAAGTCTCTGTTTCTATATATATAACTGCATGCCTTCTTGAAGTCAGTACATATATCTTCAAGGCCTCTATATGAATATTGTTCATAAATTGGATGAAGTTTGTTAGCTGAGTTTTCAATTAAACATATTGACTATGCTTTTGTGGAAGTTCATTTTGATAGAACAGTCAAAGTATCTGAAGAGTAAAGGACTAACTGTGATTACCATCTGAAGCTCAAAAGTTTTTTTTTAAATCATCTAAATCCTACTTCAACAAAAAGGATTTACTGGTAATCCACCTTTAAAGAGAAATTGATTATTGACATACATACCATTATGTCATAAATAAAACTGCATAGTTGATAAGTGAAACTGACCAATGCATTGAAGGGTTTGTTTTGAAAGCACATTGTACAAGAAGGAAAGTCAGTTGGCCTCTAATATTGAAAGATATTGCCTATTCTTATAATAAGCTGTAAACTCTGGTTTGATTCATTGTTCACAACAGTAACAAGGACCTTTCATTCTTTAAAATTAATATCCTTGTCAGCATCCTAGTTCATGTCATCAACAACAGGCAGGAAAGGTGTACCATAGCAATAAAATATATATTGGCATCATTATCATAATTGAACAGGTGTGGTACTGCAGATGAATATTGCAGGAAGAGACATATTCAATCTACAATCTTCTTCAACAAAAATATATTAACTCACTACATCAGACAGAGACAGAAGCATATTTGAAGCCTTCTCAGTATTTTAATTCTTGATCCAATCATACATCTCTGATTAAATAAAGCTAGTACAATGTGTTCTATGAAGGATCATTATCCTCACTTTCAGCCTTATACTAGTAAAAGGAGACTGTGCTTTGGATTGTATCAATTTACAGTGTATCACTAGTAAAAAATGATGAAATTAATGACCAGGTGACTAAAAAAGTTAGTCACCGCTATTATTTCAAGTGAATTACTACTAAATTTGAGCAATTTTAAGTAACCGAACTAAAAATGACTAACTTAAATGACTAATTTAGTCTAGGAATAAAATATATGACTAGATAATAAGTGACTAAACTAAAAACGACTAACTTAAATGACTAATTTAGTCTAAGGATAAAATATATGACTAGATAATAAGTGACTAAACTAAAAGAAACTAACTTAAATGACTAATTTAGCCTAGGATTAAAATATATGACTAAATTAATAATGATTAATGTAAATCACTAATATTATAGTCCAAGAATAAAAATATGACTAGTAAAACAAGTATATGAATTAGTCATTTATGTCAATAATTTTTAATTGTGTCATGCCATAAATGGAAAATTGCATTTTTGATATTGAAGTGTTACATTTCACTTATACAAGATTCTCTGAATCCATCTGCAGTACTGTTAAAATTCTCTCAGTTATGTCCAATACTCTTTCCATTAGGTTTTTGATAAGTACTGGATTACAGTTCTCCAAGAAACATTAATGCTGGATACCCTACCCCTCATTTACCTCAAAGCAATCAATATTATACCCATGATTCCCCTTGCCACCATGAGTTCTTGATCCGCCCCAACGACTGTCGATTGGCCGCCCGCACCCTGTCCTGCCCAGCTCGCCCAATAACTACACAACGCTCTCGTAACACCGAACGTGCTCACCAACACGACTTTAATCAAGGAGTGTCCACAACAAAAGTGGAATTAAGTCGAACTAATGCCTTTATTTCATTAAAAAAATATTGACCATAATCGCTCCATCTTTTTAATCGATAAATACATATTAGTTATAAATACATACATATATATATATATATATATATATATATATTTTCTTTTAAGTCATTGAGATAACAAATTAAAATCTAAGAAAAATGTTATACAATCATTTTCACTATTTTCTCAACGAAAAATAAACCTCTTTGACTTTCACACTTAATGATATGCAATGCAAACCTCTTGCGATCATTGCAAGGAATGTCCATAAAAGAATCATAGAACTATAATACTCTTCCCCAAATTATTGAAATTGATTTAATTCTGTCTTTGCTCTAACAATAAAATACTTCACTATTTACATGAATATTGCAAGGGATATGGATATTAATACATATATTTTTTATAGACAATTGAGAAAAATATTTTATAGGAAAGTTAAAGAAGTTATAATTCATATTATTATCTATGGTTTATTATTTTATTTATATAATTTTAATAATAATATTTATGAAAAATATTATATTATCAATGCTTTATGATTATTGGTTTAATAAATATATTTAATTTTTATATTTAACAAAACAAATATTAATAATGGAAAGTAAAAAAAATAATTACTTTATAATAATAATAAAAAGTTTGGTGGTATGTATTTTTTTATTTGAGACAAGTTAAGACAAATAATAAAAAGAAAAAGAAAAATTTCTATTATGTAGAAGTTCGCTTTTAATTTGTGAAGGTAAAAAATTCTCAATATTCTCCAAGATTGAATGTGAATTCATGTGTTGGAATTATTCTTTTTTTACTAAGGATTGGATATTACACACACAAACAAATATATATATATATATATATATATATATATATATATATATATGTGTGTGTGGTTATTAATCATATATTATATTATATTTATTACATATATTAATATTTATTATATTTTAATTCCAAACTTTATATTAATTAAATTCCACATATTAAATCATGTCAACGAATTCATATGTAATGTTATGGCATTTTATTAAAGCCATATTACAAAGGATTTAATCAAAGTTTGGGTGATACGTATATCACATGATGGCATTATAACCTCGGTGGCAAATATATATTCGGTGGTGGCATATTCATATGGTTTTAAAACTATAGTCCGATAATTATTGTTTGGAGTGTATTATTATATAGTGGAAAATCTCTATTATGTAGAAGTTCGCTTTTGCTAATTGATTCTCGACCGAAAAAAAGTGAAAGCAAGTCGAATGGTTTATTTCAAACTTGCTCTTCGACTGGTTCAAGGAGACGTGGTTTATTTCATACTCGCATCGGCATGCGCCTGGTTCAGGGAGACGGGCATCAGAAACTAAGCCGAAGTCGAACATTTGCATGGGCATGCGTTAATTTTATCAGAAATGTTGGTATGAATCCTGACTTTGAAACTCGTTGTTCAACTGGTTTAACTGGTTCAAGAAGACTAGGTTTTGAGGGCATGCTGAAGTTTGTCAAAGTCGAAGTTGGGGAAAGACAAGGTTTTGAGGACATGCCACATTGGAAGTCCGTCAAAAGTCGAAGTGCGGAGAGGTCATGGTTGATTTCACCCAAGAATAGAGGAAAACTGGTTGTTCTTAGCCAGCGCCATGTAGTTAGTTCTCAAATTTAGATAAAAACTCGATGAAAACTGGCCGTGCTGGTTATTTGGCGCCAAAGTTTTGCTCTTGGCGGGAGGACTTTGTTGTTGGCGAGAGGGTTATTTTAGGGCTGCGAATTTCTATATAATCAGAGGTTTTATCATGGATAAAAACACATTAGACAGAACTTGGAGGCTTTTGAAGAGGCGGGCCGCAGCAAATAAACAATTGAAGTTTTCATACCCAGAGTCACAGGTTAGTCGAATTTAATATTTTTCTATTTCCTGGCTTTGCATCTGCTCTGTTTGTTTTAAGATATTGTCGATTCATACGATTTTTTTTTGGTAAGGATCATTGTTTTCAAGGGGTCAACGGTGGTCCACTTCTGCCTTCAAAACTGATATTTTTCACTTATTTATAAGCCTCCAAACCAGTTTCTGTTGCCCTTATTTGCTCACTGTATATGTTTATTTCGATCTAAGAAATGTATTGTTTATGATCTGGGGTGAAAAGTTTAAATAAAAACATGTACAGTTCCTGAGGCTCGTACTACTAGACCTATATACTAACCTATAGTTCTGGTCCTAGTCGAACTGGTGGTGCCATATCTAAGTAGGTGCCAGAGTTCGGGCTAGTTGAGGCAGGCTATCGATCCGTGAAACCAGGCCTACATAAGATCTCGTCATAGTGTGCATATGCGTTAATATATTATATAACCATATAGACGTGTTCATATAGTATATAGGTCTAGTTGAACCTTATTTTCCTAGTTCCAAGAAGGCCCGATTCCTGCTATCACTTACCTGGAGGCTACCATATTACAGGGGATATGTAGTTATGTAAGTGAAATCAATGGTAATAGATCAGCTTCAACCCTATTAATAGGAGATCACTACATGTTAGTATATTACGTAAATAAGGTAAGATGTACTCACTGCTTATGTTTCCATGATTACACTATCAATATAAGATACAAGAACAAGTAGCATGGACATGCTTAATGATTACACAAGGACAAGCTTAGTTAGTTATACACATATCCTAGCTTCTACACAGATACTACTACTAATAGCATGCAAGTAATACTAGCTCTATTATGGTATAAATATTAGGGATATCACGCTATTACCTGTACTTTATACTAATAAAGGGTGTGTACTTCCATAACGAAGGGTAAACATGGTCTCATAGTAATACAGCTTGATCATCTTATCAATAGAGTGACTTAGAACCCTATCGTGATTAAGGTAAATAAGAACCATAAAGCCCAATCCAAAGATCAGTATTCAATTGAATCAGTAGGAGTACTTACAGCATATGTATCACCCTTGAATCACTCATAGTGGCTAGTATCATCACCATTGCTTATATGCACATATCATAAGCTAAGACCAATATTTAATCTAACCTAATATGGAAAGAGCTAGTAAGGTAATATGAGTATTGTTACCATATGAAGTATTGACACATCCTAGCAAAGGGTTATGATTGGGATAGAGTGTAATCTGCATAATATGGATCACATTCAACATGATAGTAATACAGGTAAGTTAAGCTATATGAGTATTAAGAGCTTATCATGATATATGAGTACGGTGATTCCCCTTAGTTTCAGCATTCAATGACCTTGCCCGATGCGGACAAGCGACTACACTCTCTGTATAAACAAGCATATCTATCAACCTTAAGTGTCTATGATCTTACTTATGGATACACTGATCATCCTAATCAAATCAATGGGAATCTAACCTATATGATGTAATATAACGTAAATATTGTAATCAATTAATGAACACAACCAATATGAACCATTACATATGTGAATTAAAAAGGCCTGATCCATTACATATGAACCATTACATACTGTAGTCAAGTTTCCTATGTTTTCTGATCCTAATCTTAGACTTGATCTCAGATCTCCTTTAAAAAGGCTTCAACCCTGCATTAAGAAGGTTGTACATAAACTCTTCAGAGGCTGCTTCTTCTCAATTCTGGATTTTCAAAACAAATTCAATATTGTGCTTTCAACCTTTAATATAGTGCTTCCATTTTACCAACCAAACCTACACAAGGGGATTCATTGTAATACAATTCAACAAGCTTCAATGGTGTTCTTGGTCTTGTATCCCATATAGAATAAGTGACAAAGATGCCCTTTATTCTGCCTCATAATGTCCACTTTCACACTAACTTACAGGAGTATGCCACAGATTCGAGATGAATAGATGATCACAATTTAGATTTTTGGAGTCTTCACACAGGTCTGAAAATACAGAGGTCTGCAATTTGGGTGCAGTAGCAACAGGTCTGAAGTCTACATGAGATCAGTCCAAATGTCTCTTCACAACATGTCTGAGTTTATTTCTTGCTCATGTCCAAGTCTAATACAGTCACAGGTTCAAGGTGTAAGTCTAGTACCGAACCTTAGCACATATAGCCAGATAGCCTCAATTCACTGGTTCAAAGTTCAGTCTACAAGCTTGACCCTTCAAGCTTCAGATCCGAGCTGTGATACTTCCACAAATATGCTTTCCACAGGTGATTTTCCATAGCAATAAGCTACAGGACTACACAAGGACTAAAGCTCCTGTTGCGGATTGTAATATCACAAGCCTGAGGAATGAGTTAAGGTCCGAGGGTATATATGCATGTGAGGGACTTCCAACCTTAAACCAAGTTGTCCACGAGTTTGTAATCTCTGCAATTTGAGCTGCTAACCAGATGACTATCCACAATTTACTGCCATAGGATTGTAATCCGAGCCCTCACAATTGTGTCTCCAAGGGGGGTCTATACAGCAGTACGAATTCTACAGGAAATCTACCTTGTAACAAATTCAAATCAGACTTTTCCTCCTCGGCCTCTTGTCTTGCTGTTCAGCATTCCTGAAATAATCTTCAATGAACAGATGAACATCACATCATTCCAGCAGTCACGGTAGGAATTTCATGAATCTGGGCTATAATGAAAATTCAGTAATTTCACCTAAAACATGACGTTTCTTAGATCTATTCCCGATGAACAAATGAACATCACGTCATTCCAGCAGTCACGGTAGGAATTTCATGAATCTGGGGTATAATTCAAATTCAGTAATTTCACCTAAAACATGATGTTTCTTAGATCTATTCCCTGTGAACTTTCAGTCTTGGGGCCAATCAGAAATATTCAATTATAGCAGCAAATACTTAAATTCACTTCAACCCAAATCACCAGGCAACTCAAGAGAATAAATACCATATATGTGGACTTCACTGCCAACAATGTCTAACATGCAGGGCACACTTTGTCAAGCATATAAAAGATCTGAAATATTTTTATTACAGCAGAAAATATGCTCCTTTATGTTCTATGTTGTGTATTAAATCACAGCAATTTCAGCAATATCATAGGTGAAATCAGCTTGAACAATAGTGCTGGAATCCCCTAAACAAGAAGATAATACAAGCTGAAAGTGATGCAAGTATTTGGACAGCTTAAACACTTCATTTATATATAAGAGATGAAGTACATCTACATACCAACATCTTATTATAGGCTGATACAAGTCAATCTCTTCAAACCATAACTAGAGAAAACATGGAAAACCCTACTCACCAACTCCTAGCTAGGAATCACTCTTAACCAAAGCTACTTACTCCAGCAAAGCTCCTCCTTGGCACCTACACTTGCATCCCACAAGCATACAAGGCATTTCCTGCCCGCACCTCCTCAACACATTGAGTAGCACTAGGATTTCAAATTGCACTTGGTGCCATTTTGATATACTCACCTTTGCATGGTATATAAATGAGCAAACTTTGCATATTTTGTCTCTATTGGCTTGGAATCAAGGTTGCAAATCTTGAGAATAGTTTTTTTTATTAAAAAATAATTATTTAATGTATTTTTTTTTAAAACTGGTTCATTGAGATCTGACTGCTACTGGTTAGACCAGTTCCGGTTCGAAACCTGGTTCATTAGGTCCACCGGTCCGGTCATCGGTTCCAGTTTTAATAACTATGATGTAAACTTCAAAAATCAATTTCTCTTAGAGTATTTGGAGTTAGGAGCTGAGTGAGGGCTTGTTGGAAAGAGGAAAGAGTCCTCTTTAAGATGGTGAAGGAGCCAATGCGAAAGGATGCCTCCAAGGTGACAACAAATATTTTTCTTGTGACTGTTCCTGAAATTAGATCATTTTTGTTATAATTTCAAGAGTGCCCTCCAATAATTTTCCATGATTGTCCATGACATCTATGTTATCAAGTATAGTCATATCCATGTCATTAAGTCCTCAAGTGTTCTTCATGTCATGTCCCTAGACATTGTTCATGTTATCAAATGGTCCTCCATCAACCATGTCATCTTGACATCATACTGGGTCTAGGCATCTCAAGAATATTGACATCTTGGTCAATGCCACATTGACATCAATGACAACCTTGATTAACAGTTTCAAGATAGACAACAAGATAAACATAGTGAGAAATTGTCGGCCTATCACACTTTGTAATGTGTCTTATAATCAGGGATATGGCAGCCTGAGCCATTTTTCTTGATCAACTGGAGTTTATTAAGAGAAATTTTATCCTAGGTAATATTATTACAACTTGTGAAGGTCTTGAATGAGTATCAAAGATCATTCACATAATTATAGATGAAGATAGGAATAACAAATATGACTCCAAAGGCATATTTTTTACTAGGGTGAACTTCTTCAAGCTTAGAAAAGTAATGTAAATCTCCAAATAATGTACCCTCTTGCATGCTAGGAATAAGGAGAGAATGTGGTGTAAATCCTTCATTAATGTGCCCTCCATGCAAGTGGCCAAAAACAGAATGTATTCCCTTCAAGTGCCAAAAAGGTGATAATTTGTAACTCGTCATGCTGCCATGAATAAGTAAGTGACTCCCTCAATTGGAGTGCCCTCGTTTTCTAGGAATGAGCACTGGGAACATGTCAGAAATAGGCTTTAAAGGAGAGAGTTCACTACTGGTAACTGTGACTTCATCATTGCCAAGTGCCTCCCCTTTAGCTGAGTGATGCATCCTATTTGCTGCTAAGGCAACTCCCATTGGCGTGTTCTTCTCCTCACTGTTGATGTAATGAATGCTTAAAAATGTCCGCAAGGGTTGTGCCCTTAAGAATGCTAATATATTTACCAAAACATTTTGTTGTAATGCTGATAGATCTGCGTTCAAAACCAAAATTTTTTGTTGTCATGCTGATAGATCTGCGTTCAAAAGGTGTAAATACAACAAAAATATCTCCTCAAACAAGTGTTGATCCAAAAGCTTTCTCTCAAATATGACTTTCTTTTGTTGTTTAACTATGTGATTGTTGTGTATGGGTGTGTTCACACTGGTAAAAAATGTGTAGTCTTCTCTTCCTATATGTTGTTTCTAAAAAGTTTGCACAATTGACATTTGTGCTCAAATAGGAGCTGAAACTTCTCTTTTAAAAATAAAGTTCTGAAAAGAGTTGAAATTAAAGAGTTAACATATTAGTTTCATCTTTGAATGCAGAAAATTGAAGATGAATCAAAGCCCAATTTTGACAACAGATGAATACCATGCACATGATGAGAGAATAGTTGATGAGAAGAGCTTGCTTAAATATGCATGTCCATGTAATGATTGTCGTGGTGGGAAAATGAGAAAAAGAAGTGTGATTTTTCAACATATGCTAAAATATGGGCATAGCGGTATAAGCCCTTTCCCTCAAAATTGTTATCTAGATAGGATAGAATTGCATAGCATGAGAGATGTAGAGGCACTAGACATAGATGAAGAGGCAACAAACACAAATGAAAAGGTAGGAACCTTTGATGAAGGGATTGAAGTTGATAGAATGCTGAATGAGGGTTTCAAGGATGAATGTCAGAAGTTGATGGAAGATGCTTTAAAACCTGTGTATGGTACTTGCAATTTAAGTCATTTAACAACAATCCTTTTAATTCTTAACTTGCAAGTGGTGCATGGTTGGACAAATGAGAGTGTTGATGAGTTATTGGCATTTTTACAACGATTGTTACCACCCGACTCCACACTACCAACAAAACGAAGAGCATGTAAAGTGAAAATCACTAAGCTAGGCTTAGGGTATGAAAACATCCACACATGTGTGAATGGTTGTGTATTATTTCGCAAAAATCTTGCAAGTGAGACTGAATGTCCAAAATGTAAAGAAGGGAGGTATAGACCAGGGTTGAAATCAAATTTAGCTCTGAGAAGGGTTCTTCGCCACTTTCCACTAATCCCACGGTTGCTTCGAATGTACAAATGTCGAGACATTGCCGAGCTAATGCAATGGCATGCCCAAAACAAGAGCACCGATGGAAAACAACGATTTGTGGCTGATTCTAAGATTTGGAAGGAATTTGACAATAAATTCCCTGATTTTGCCCAAGATCCTCGCAATATAAGACTGGGTTTATCTCTATATGGGGTGAACCCTTTCTCAGATCAAAGCACTAAATGGTCAACTTGGCCAGTGTTTTTAATAAATTATAACTTGCCTCCATGGGTAGCAACGAAGCCATTTTTCTTGATGTTGTCATTGATCATACCGGGGGAAAAAAGTGTGACTTCAGATACAATTGATGTTTATTTAGAACCATTATTTGATGAGCTAGTGGAATTGTGGAAAGGAATTGAAGCAATTCAAATTTTAGGGGATGGTAATTCAATTCAATTCACTTTAAGAGCTTCTTTATTGTTTACAATCCACGATCTTCCTACATATGGCACTTTGATTGGTCTCAATGTTCATGGATACCATGGATGTCCAGCTTGCATCTTTAAGGGTTTTGTGAGGCACTCAAGTAGTTTCCACAAGTGTATTTATTGTGGACATCGTGATTACCTCAAATGGAGCATCCATATCGTCGACAAAAGTCACGTTTCAATGGTAAGGAAGAGAATCGTGAAGCACCACTGGCAATAACAAGTGATTACATTATTGAGAATGGAGAAAAAAGAATGCAATTTATTGAAAATGGTGGCATTCGTGGTAGTAAAAATGATCCACTTTACGATAGTGGTGTAAAAAGAGTGTGCATATTCTATAAATTACCATACTTTAAGCATATAACCATTAGGCATACTGTCGACTTTATGCATACTGAGAAAAACATAGCTTTTGCTATTATAGAAACTCTTTTTGGTGCATATGATACAGTGTCATCACGCCTAGACCTTAAAGAACTAAAGATTCGTCGAAATCTTTGGGTTGAAAAATATGGTAATGGAAAATACAAAAAACCTATTGCTCCTTATGTGTGGACAAAGGATCAATGTGCACAATTCTTAAAGTTGATGTCTCGGACTCGATTTCCTACTGGATATGTAAGTGGTAATATTAGAAGCCAAACCGAAAATAATAGCTTAAGAAGCCTCAAGACCCATGACTATCATGTCATAATTGAGGATATTTTACCTATTGCAGTCATATCAAGTTTGGAAAAGGGACCAAGATTGGCAATTATAAGGTTGGGCCGAATCTTAAAAAGAATGAGTTTGCATGTGCTAGATCCTTCAAACTTTGATAATTTTAGGGGAGAGGTTGTTGAAGTCCTCTGCTTATTGGAACGAGAATTTCCACCAACAATATTCAATATTTCCATGCATCTTCTTATACATCTAGAACATTAACTAGAGCATTGTGGCCCAATAAGAACAAGATGGATGTATCCTATAGAGCGATACATGAAAGTTTTGAAAAAGTTTGTTCATAATAAGGCAAAACCAGAAGGTAGAATTTGTGAAGGATATTTAATGCAAGAGGCCATAGGGTTTTGCACAGAATATATGAAGGATTTTAGCAATGTCAATCGGCGTGTATGGGATGATGATGACGACCAAAGAGTTGCAGGTGAAGTATTAGAAGGAAATGGGCGTCGCTTCAAGCTATCAAATGAGGAAAGAATTGCCATACATGCCTATATTCTTCAAAACACATCATCATTCGATAAGTGGCGTAGGTAAAATATTATTTACATCATAATTTATTTATTTAATTTCATTTAATAGCTAAATTATTATCACTCTTACTTTTCATATTCTATGCAGAAAATGCGAAGAAGAGATTCAAAAATGGATGCATCCATCTCGAAAGCGTACACTTCAAGATTTGAACCTTGGAGATCGTTCTTTTCCAAAATTTGATGATTGGATTGTCGATGCAATTAATGATGCACGACAAGAAGGTCAAGATATGACGAAGGAGTAAATTCAGCTTTCACAACCTCCAAGTATATGGGCTTCTTCTTTCAGTGGGATGTGGGCCTATGGTACTCATTTAAGAGTGGAAGAAAGGGATACAGGAAAGGCAAATTGTGATTGTATTGTTAGTGTTGAATTTCATCACAACACTGAAAATAACTTGTATGTTGGATTCATACAAGAAATTATTCAAGTTGATTATGGTGAAACTAGTCCTATATTATTAAAATGTAAATGGATCAAGCCATCTGCAATACAACATGATGAGTATGGATTTGTACGTGCAAATACACGCCAAATTTTGCTGAAGACCAATGAGCCATATGTTTCCCCTATTCAAATTAACCAGGCATTTTTAATTGGTGATGTGACAAGCTCAGGATGGTCGTATGTCATTCAAATAGAGTCCCGCTCAAAAAGGAAATTCATGGAATATGTTGATATAATGGTTCATGGGCAATGTAATAGTTTACAAGAAACATTGGAGGAAGAATATGAAGATGGCGATAGAGTATTTGAAGATGAAGCATTGATTCCCAGTGAAGAGACTGAGTTAGAAAACATAATTCATGGCCAGGACAACATAATGTACGAGGACAATGAAGGAACTCAAGCAGATGTATACACAAGTGATCAGGATTGTGATCTTGATGACCACGCAAATGATCATGATGATGATTTATCACCTTGACTTTATGGCATAAATTTTCACTATGCAAATGGATTTTATTGTTTTGGCCATGGGATTAGCTAGATGGTTGTATTAAACTCTGTGTGAAATTTATCATTCATTTTTCACGTTGTGTGAATTTTGTTTCATTCCAGTGACTCTATTGTAGCATGAAGTGATTCAATTTCTCTTAAAGAGGATTACTAGATCCATAAATGAAATTGTGTACATGAAGTTATGCTAACTTTAATATTTATTTTGTAACTTCTATAGTTGTTTTTTTTCCTCAGGAAAATCTAGATTCTTCTAATGTTATTTTAGTTGTTAAATTGGGGGATGCGTATCTTTTTATTGCCGGATATTTGATTTTCAGCTTGCAAACCTCGAAGCTAAATGTAAGTCTATGGAGTCTATTTACTAAGGGCTCAAAGTCTTAATATGGTTCAGGAGCTCTTCACCAAAGTTGTACGGTACTGACGCCAGTACACATATAATAGATTCAATAATGTTACAATGGCTGGGACAACCAATCTGCATTCCCAATTGCAATATGCTATGTTTTTATTATGTGAAAAATTTATGCAAATATTACAATTTTTTTGCAATTAAAAAAATAGAATCCATAATTCTAGATAAGGTGCTAATACTGATTAAAGTGTTCCTTCTATCAATTTAAGGATAATTCATTCTCATTGATCATAATGCATGATCGTATAATAGATATATTTTATAATTGTTATTTATCCATGCACTAATATTTTTTCTTTAAATGTGAAATGTAGGACATAAATACTATGAAGAAGGGGTTGAAACGTAAAAATGATCTTAGCAGTGATGAAAATATGATAGAATATGAGCGTGTTCGTAAAGAACGCATCACAAAAAATGAAGAATATTTCTCATCTCTTGGTTTGGTGAATAATTAAGTAGTTACTCTTCGTCACTTTTTATTTCTATGCATATTTAATGAAAGTTGTATATAATATATTTGATGATGTAGGCCATTATTTGATAAGTTTTTTTTTATATATATATAGGGGAAACTTGGATCCCATAGACAATGAGAATAAACAAAAAGCAAGAAAAGACATATCCCTGCCAACTTGTAGAATCAAACGCCATGGTAATTCAATGCATGGAGATGAAGCTGACAATTATAATGATCAACTTCCTGATATATCAGATGATCATGTCCAAGGTGTTCGCGAAAAATTGGCACATTCTGATGAAGCAGAGTTGCAAGAAATTTATTTACAGTTAAAGAAAAGATTTGAAGGCACATCTGAGGAGATTTGTGTGCAACCTAGTGCCACACCTATTGTGGACAAGGAGCAACCAATTCAGTCTTTTGCCACCGAAAGCACACTAATTACATATTCTCCAAGTAAGGTGCTAGGACCTACCACACCTTCTTTAGCCACAAGTATGAGTGATTTACCATCACCTAGTCTTGGTTTTTAAGATGTATCAGCTTTAGTGAAAAGACAAAGAATTAGTCAAAGCCTTTATAGGTCCACAGAAAGGGAAGCCAAAGAACAAAAATCAGAAGGGAAGAAGGCTTACTTGATTGAGGTAAAAGATGGTGAGCCTACTGGACCAAATGCGTCAAGGTGGGCCACAGAGTTGGGCACAAGAATAAGGTCTCATTTGGATGTTACCAAATCCAAATTTGTAGATCAAGATCCAAGAAATGTTGATCAAGTGATCCAACAAATGGAAAATGTGTTTGAGACTATTGGTGGAAGGATTTCTAGTAAATATTATAAGCGCAGAATGAGAATTTTGATGAATAAATTCAGGCATAAATGCAGAAAATTAATCTTGGATGGAAAAGATAGGGAGAGTAGCTTGACTCCCAAACAATGGGAAGATTTGAAGGAAAGTATGCGTGCTGAAGAGTATTTGTCAAAGAGTATAAGAGCGAAGAAAGCAAGAGAGCAGGTGAAGGCTCGATATTTTTTGGGTCGGGGTGGGTTGTGAGCCAAACAACAAATATTTGTAAGTATACAATTTTTTTGTTGAATATTGTACATTGTGTTATGTGTTTTGAGTTTTCTTAATATCCAACTAGTTGTGCGTTGAAAATTATTTGTAGGTTGAAGAAGCTAAAAGAGAACCAGTGGTGAGTGAAATGGCTCATTATATGGCAGACTTGGAAAATTCCAAACATAATTATATGTCAGAAAATCCAGTAGAAAGTTCTTTTCCATCTATTGACGTCGAGAGTATACAAATAGGAGCTTTATCTACTGTTGAAAACCATAGTAAGGATTATAATCATGTAATGCAATGTATAACTGGTTTGGCAAAGACAATGTCAACCATAGCCTCCTCCATTGAACCTCTTGTTGCTGCATGGAAAAAGAAGGAATTTAACATTGATTTAGATGAGGTAAGCAAATTATAATTCCCCTGCAACCAGTGCTTCACTTGAATTTGTAATATGTTAATGTTTTGGTTCCATTTCCCTTCACTCATGAAGCATTCTTTTATTGGCAATTCTTGTCAATCACAGGAAGAAAATGTAAATTTGGGTGGTGCAAGAATGCTAAATGACTCAAAAAAGGGCCATGAACATGTGAAGGTATGTTTTTGTAGATATCTACAAGAGTTATATGCTTCTATTTTAGTGTTATTAATATTTTTATGTTTTAATATTATATTTACTGTTTTCTGCTATGTTAAAACTTATTTTGTTTTAATGTAATATTTGATTTGTGCCTAATGAAATCACGTATAGGATGTTAAAGGAAAAATGGTTATCTCGAGAGTTCTAAAATATGACAAAATTGATGCACCTGAACATTCCCAATCGGTGCCAAATCCTGCTGGTATTTCAGATATTAACTCACTGAGTGCATATTATTCAGTTAATTAAATAGCTATGTATGTTTTTGCAATTTAATTGTAATTATTATTTTCCTAATATCTATGTATACTTTTTCATTTTTGACAGTGCTTATTAACTCCGGTAGGGGATGACCTACTCCAAGTAGGTGACAAAGTGAATATATTAGATCCATATGACAGTGCTATTGCTGGCATTGGACGAATTCAGTCAATTTCTATCATACATGGAGTGCCACTTGGTCCAGAAGATGCAAATGTAAATGTCATTAATGTCACAAGTAACATCCCCCTTCCATATGAAGATAAAATATATGGATGTGTTCGTTTGAAGGAGAAGGAAAATAGTTTCATTCGGTGGCCGAAGAAGTATTTGGAAAATTCATCAATCTAGATGGTCGTCTTGTTGTTGTTCATATATAACTTCTCAAATCCAACCACTCTTCTTTGATAACTCGGATACAGAACAGTTTTTTTTTTTCTTAATATTTGGACTAAGTTTTGAAACTCCTCATTTGGATTTTATTGCAAGTAAAATGTCGACTAAATGATCACACGTATTGTATGGAAGGACTTGGTCACCTTGGATGTCAACTATAAATTTTCCATAGCTTGTTGATTGTATTGGTTTACAAGTTGATAGTTTCGATGATACAATGGAAAACATGGGAATATATGCCTTGTTCGTTTTCTTTTGGTTTGTTTTCAGATGTCAGTATGCTGATGAATCATACGTATTTTGCCTTAACTAACACATTCACATAGCAGAAATGGTGTTACAACAAGCATAGTTTCATTAGATAAAGTGTGTGGCTGGGAGTCCATTATAAATGAAATAATGTTAAATGTGGGTGAAAATTCTTTTGCTACAAGACCAAATTATTCTTCTCTTATTTTCAAAGTTGAGGCTCAAGTTATTCACTTTTGGCTTAGAAATTGTGTAACAAATCCAACCTCAATAGAGGCAAAGTTCAAGCAATTCGTTGCCTTCACAAAAAAGAATCAATGTTGAAGATCTTGCCCATCTACTTCTTTTCTCAGACACCAAATTTACATAGCAAAAATAGTTTGCTGTAGTCTAGAAGTAATCTATCTATGCTAAGCGCATGAACCAGAGAGAAAATTTCATGCACCAGAAAGAGCTTTCAGGTCATGAATGGATTCATAGCCATTTGAGTTGTGCAAACAGGTGAACCAGAAATAATTTTGCTACCCTTCCAATTAGCAATGAAAAAGAAGCAATGGAGTCTACACTAGATGAGGATGGGGTACTGGTTGTATTCACTATGCCATTTATGCACAATCAAAATCAAACAAGTCAGTGACGTTATCATTTACTCAAATTACAAGAACTTCTTGGTCTACAGACAGAAAAATCACTACTCTAAAAACATTCAAGGGTGATTGGTCTCTTTGTCTGGACAGTCAGAAGGGGGTAAATGGATGTAAGACAATGATTGTCATGCTCTTTACCCAAATGGGCATGAAATCGACCCACATGTAGTTAGCACGCAGCACACAGTGGTGTTTTTCAACTGATGATCACAAGTTCATGTCTCATATGACCTCCCTATAGACAAGCACAGTGACAGATTACAAGCTGGCCTAGGAAAATGGGGATACAATCCTTACTGCCTGTTAGGGTTCTTCAAATTCAGTAACAGGAGGTATATCAATCATAAAGTTTCAGAAAATCAGATATAAAGGCGATTGGCTTCTGATCACGTTTTTTACGATAGCATAGATCCTAAACCCAACCTCCAATGTAATGAGACTCGTAGTCATTTCTAGTCCCTAGGATTAGCCAATGAGAACTACAAGAATAACAAACATGCTAATATTCAGTTTTCAAATTAGAAAAATTTAATGTGCACAACTTTTGAGATTTGGACATCTTAGGTAAATGACTAAGAGCCCATAGACCTCCATGAACCATTCCCTAAATTGTATCTATGAAGAATAATATAAGAGAAAAATGCAGGATCATCAGTGATCTGGCCAGGGTGGCTAGGCAACCTAACGTTACTACACATAAACCATAGTGATACTAAACAGTATTCCAGAAGAAGCCCACATCAATATAATTATGTTTATAGATTGTTTTAGTCAGGAGATGTCCAAACTAACATTTTAAACCGACACTCAAACAGAAAAATAAAATAAAAAAGCAGAAGGAACAACAACTAGATGCCACAATGATACTACACAGTATTTCAGAAGAAGCCCACATCAATATAATTATGTTTATAGATTGTTTTATTCATGAGATGTCCAAACTAACATTTTAAACTGATACTCAAACAGAAAAAAAAGGATTAGAAGGAACAACAAATAGAACTTAAAATATGGGTAACTAACAGGAAATAGTAGATCTAGGAATTTACCTAGATGTTGTATACACACAAGATTCATAGCCTGCAAGCAATTAAAGTTCAAACACATTGGAGCCTTTTAGGTCTGTGTTGAAAGCCTTCTTTTGTGACTGTTCATTGGCATTTAGAAGGCCAAATCTGATTCGTTCTGAGGCAGACTTTTCGCTTTTCTTAATGCTATGTCTGACTTGTCTGAGGCACTTCTCGTTGGTCTTTTCTGAGGCTCGGATCTGGTTTCCTGATGCCCATTTTGGCCTGCCTGAGGGCACCATCTGAGGCACAGTTCTATGATTATTTTTAGCCTCCCTTGACAAGGATCTCTGCGGCTACCTGTAGCATCTATTCGGCCTGCTCAACAGATTTTTATCTGAGGCTATTTTGCTCTGTCAATGAAGTAAGTTTGGCCCTCTTCCTGAGGTAGCTCTAAGATCAAATTTCGACCACTGAAGCAAAAATATATCCACGCAGACAAGGTAACACTTCTGTGAACTTGAAGTTAATTTTCACGTTGTATTGGGGAGGGTTCTTCACAGGTTTGTCAGAAGTTTTCAAGCAATTTTTCTGAGGAAATTTTTACTACAATTTTGAACCCTAATCCAAGGGCATTTGAGGCTTTTTCATTGTTTTCCTGATGCTTATTTTTTTGGCATCTGAAAAATTTTGTTGAAGGGAAAGAAGCACCCTGGTCAGGGCTTGTCTAAGGGTTTTTGAGTCAGTTTTCAAAATATATTTGCTGAACCACTTCAGTCATTGAATAACAGTGTGTTAACTTAAGAAGCTTGTTTGAATCATCTTAAGGGGAGTACAATCTGAGCCTTGTGCTATATAAAAAATTGCAAACACTGAAGACATCTGTGACATTATCAAAGATTGCAATCAAAGATATATCAGTGATAGAAGGAAAGGGCAGAAAGGATACATCTCCAAATCAGTGACAAAAAGATCCATGAAGAAGGAAATCTGAAGTATATCTAAACCTTTCTGAGGTCTGATCAAGGGTCTATTCAAAGGGCTGACAGAAGTCTATAAAGAAGCAAACTTGAGTGGACTAAAGATCTATGCAAGTAACTGAAAGGGAATTGACTGTGAGTCAAGGTTTCTTCATTTCCTATGGTATGATATTTTCAGACAAAGGAAAGGGAAGACTTGAGATCTCTCAAAGGCATCTTCAGGCACAGCACTTGGCAGTAAGTGGCACTCTTCATATCAAGAATCTTGAGGTATAAGACATGTTATGTTCAAATTGTTGAGGCAAGAATTTGTTAGGATAAGTATACAAGGAACGGACTGTATATATAAGCAGGGACAGAACCAAAGTGCTTTTGACCATTCTATAGCAGAGCTAATGACCACTTGTTCCTAAAGCATTCCAGATGGTTTACCTCATAAAAATGTCTTGCTAATTATGTAGACGGTCTAGCTAATTATGCAAGTTGGATACTGTTATAATTTACTCATATGCAATTAGTGAAATATTCTTTATTGTTTTGCTTTAGCACTGAAGGCAGAAAACTTCCATAAATTCGAAATCTGGAAAATTTTGTAGAGAAATTGCAAGTCCATTAATATTTTTTTCATTTCATCACCCCACACTATTTTTTGTTGTTTATTTGGGATTTTCCTAAATGTGTGTTTTAGTGTGGAAGTGCCACATTGTTTTCATACAACAAGATTCTAAAGACCTATCCTTTTAGGACTTGTTGCTTTGTTTGGTCATTTTATCCATTTCAAGCCATTGATTTGGGTTGTTAATGAATCCATATAAATTACCAAGGTAGGACATTTAACAATGTTTGTAGAGTGTTGTGGATTGCTTTTTAATGGTATACTCTTGTTTGGTCATGCATATCACTTTTCATAATCTTGTGGGACTCTTATTCCATGTTCATGTCATTTGGGAGATAATTGATGTAGAGTGCAGTGAGGCTTGCCTAGAAATTGCATAGGAATCTGAGCACGTGCTTTAAAGATGTTAATTTCCTTTGTCATCCATATTACTTCAGGCCTATGCCTTTCACCAGATTATGTTTCTGCCCGATTTTATACGTTAAAAATACCTGTTATGGTACATGGCTGTCATTTGTTGTCTACTATTTCTCAATGTGTATCAAGTCCTAAGGAAGGACATTCAGTGATTTTTGTAGAATGTTGTGTAACACCTTCCAAAGGTTTGCTATTTTAGGGTTATGGCCTTTTTGTTTTAGTTATGCATATTACTTTTCATTTCTTTTGGACTCTTATTCAATGTTTTGTTTATCCAGTAGATATTTACTATAGAAAGCAGCAATGCTTGCTTAGATGTTGTGAAGGACTCTTAGCATGTGCTTAAAGTATATTAATTAATGCCTTATTTGTATGGTCCATGGATATCATTTTATTGCTCTATATATGTGCTCTCCAATGACATTTCAATGGTATTGATTGCAGGGAAATTACCTGGAACACTGTGTAACCTGGTTTGGTCAAAATTCCCTTCTCTCAGGCTGCCAGTAACAACATATTCATGTGAAAAGAGTTTAGTTGAGGGTGGAAAAGGAGCTTTTAGAGCTGAAATGCCTCGTTATAAACACCAATGCTGTAATCAAGGGCTGTATGCATCATTCTTGTGTATTTTGTCTACCATATTCTAGATAAGGTATGTTGTAGAATTTGCTGTAATAATATTGTGTATTACTAGTAAATGAATTGAAGGTTCAACTAGGATCATATTTCCCTTACACATAAGAAGGCCATCAAGTATATTGAGATGATTAGCTTCGATACAATTCATCTGTATATTAATTGTGAGAAATATTACATAAAACGGGGAATTCTCCTGTCTTGAGGAGGACCGAGTTTCCTATATCCCAATGTCGATATATGCAACACCATAGGGATATGCTATCTTCCCTCTTAGACTAATGAGAACCCCATTGACTCCTGCCAGTTCAGGGTTTCGTTTCAAGGCACCATCAAAACAAAAATGAAGGCTTTTTGAGTCTGACTCCACTCATGAAATAATTGTGGAGTTATATGAAGCTGCCAACATGATTGTGGACATACTTACCTGGGTCCCCGGGTCGGGAAGAAGAACAAGAATATTTAAAATTAAATTGATCTAGCAATTGAAGTTCTTACTTGTCTAGATCTTAATTTGGAATGAATTTAATCCCTTTTGAATTAAGATGTTTATATAGCAGTGCTTTAGCTTTAATTGCCACCATCTCCATTTCACTCATCATCTATTTGGAAAATGGCACGATTTTTTGCCAACCAGATTTCCAACATACTAATTTAGACAATGCAAACTAGACCCTTTCAAAAGAGCCTTGCAATGAAAGGACCTTATGTAATGACTATGACATGTCCAAATTAGTTGCTTCAGTGAATTTGACTACTTGAACTGACTCTCAAGGCCATTTACCACCACTGACCAAGCCGCCATAGTGAAATGGAAATCTAAAAACAGGCAATGAGAAGATTCCAAAATAAAGTCAAAGAGCACACTAGGAGGGACCCTAGATCCCTCTCCTTCTCATATTTTCTGAGGTTAATATGTTGTCATAAGATAGGGTCCAATAGAAAATATTAATCTTTGGCAAGGCATCTGAATGCCATATTTTGCTCCAAATTTAGGCTTTGTGGGGAAGTGAACAGCAAGAAAGTTGTTGGGCATAGCTCTGCTTAACTGGATACTCAGCTAAACCCCACCCGCTACAGTCTGATTCCTATAGGTTCTTAAGGGCACAACCATGCAATTTTTATTCCATTGAGGCCACCAAATGGAACAAGTCTGAAGGTGGAGCCCCAAAATCCAACCCTCTCAATAATCCTAAAGCTCTGTCCCATGAAGAAATGGAGGGAATTTTCTCCTTGCTGTCCAATCATATCTTTAAAGGAGTGAGATCCCTGAGAGTTAAGAAGCTGGTGACCCATGATGTTATACTTCCAAATATTAATATTTTACCATTTCCTAAAATCCAAGTAAACTGATCCATTATTATTGGAATGTCATATTTCATAAGTCAAACATTTCTTGATCATTCAATAAATTTAGCATATGTTAGGAAAGATGGAATTGCCTTGTATCTTTATAAGAAGAATTTGGTGATTACAAGAACCGAGTAATGGTGTGGTTGGTCTTCAAAAGTAAAAATCATTTTCTTTCAAGAGTCTGTTAGGTTCTTCAATTGACCAAGCAATACATGGCCTCCAAAGATCCACTCCTCGATAATATAGTCCTAAAGTTCCAAGTGAGGAATAACCAAGGTCTGTTGAAACTTGAAGAAATGCACTTCTTTCATTGCTCTGTTTCTTACAATATTTTTGTGTAGATAGAATCTAAGTCACTTGGTTCATGTTTGTCTTTGAATTTAACTTACATAATTCCATAATGTTAGACTTACATAATTCCATATTAGTACTTACTATGCTCTTAACAATGGTATCTGTAATCCATTAAAATAGATTCTAGCCATATGTATATTCATCTTCATAAACAATCAAATAAAAACCTATGAGTGAACTTTATACTTATCAAGAAACTATTCATGCTTTCAACAACTTTTTGTTTTTGGTATTTGATTGGTTTCCACCTACAGAATTTTCACTAGTGTTGCTAATGTATGAATCACAGGTGCAAGCAGAATGTAAAGGTCTGCCACTTGCTCTGAAGGTGATCGGAAGCTCTTTGTATGGTCAGCCTCATCCGGCCTGGGAGGGTGCCAAGAACAAACTCTTAAAAGGGGAATCAATATCAGATTATCACAAAGAAGGGCTTAGATGCTTGGATACCAGTATTGATGCCCTGGATGAGGAAGCACGGGAGTGCTTCTTAGACTTGGGGTCATTTCCAGAGGATAGAAAGATATCAGTGGATGCATTATTGGATATTTGGATTTATGTGCGAAAGATGGAGTGGCACGATGCTTTTGTGATCTTGTTAGAGCTTGCAAGCAGAAATCTGTTGAATTTAAGAAGCAATCAACTTAAGGTGGTCCATGACGCGGGAGAGATTTAAGGTCATGCAGATTTTGTGTGCAGCTTGTGTAATGGGTTTATGAGATCACCTTAAGTCATGGACCACCTTACTTAAATCAAGACTTTTTCAATTTATTGGTTATTTTATGGAAAACTTATTTGCAGTCTCAAGAACATTTCAATCTATTGGTTATTCTATTCTATGGAAAAGTCATTTAGATTTTTTTTTAAAGTAGTTTAGGCCTTTGATTTTGGTTTAGTTAGTATTTTGAAATAAATTTTGATTTACAATAGGTTAGAAAGGAAAGTTCAACATTGAGAAAGAAGATAAGATATTGAATATTTTTGTTTCAAGATAAAAGCACTCTAATTTTATTATAAATTGGTTTGTTTGGGTTATTTAAATCAATTATATTAATCAAAATGATGGCATAGCTTAATTATTCTTCGATCTTTGTTTTGCAGATATTTCAGAGATGAGATGGCATGTTGGTGGGGGAGAAACTAAGGAGATAAGATGGAATGTTGGAGGAGAGAAGATGAAGAATAAACTAATTTGATTAAGGTAAGTGAAATGATTATTCTACATAAAACAACTAAGCTCAAAAAGTTAATCCATTTCTTGTCATTTTTTCACTAAATTAGTTAGTTAAAAGTAATATTTAAAATGTAGTTAATCTAAATTTTGATAAATTAATTAGATAACTCTAAAGGTATGTTTATCTTAGAAGTCCTGAATGATTCTAAATAATTATATCCATAACCTATTTTGTATACTGCATTTCATTTTGTTCATTCATTTACTTTTTTTTCCATAGAGATTTGATGGAGGTAGGCTATTAACGCTACTAGTTATTCTCACAATCATAAACCTCACACTTCACACTCTGGTTGTGGGAAGTTCCTCTTCCTGTAATAGCTAAATGAAACTTTCTTACACAGTTCTTTAAAACTCATTCACCTTTGCTTAATCACTCATTCATCAGTTTAATTAAACCATCTATTTATAGGCTCCTTTCAACATATCCATAGATTCATACAACTTCAGAAACCGGACTTTATCGAATAAATTTATTACAGGTTACAAAGAATAGTTACCGGAACTTCCTGAAGAGCTACCGATCTCTGCTTACAATGCACTAATTGCTCCAACGCTTCTCTAGTTGTTGGGACTATGTAAGTCAATGCCAAAACCACTCTTCATCGTTTCTCTGTAATCCCTCATCGATTTGGATCTGCAACATGACTCTTATTTCAACTAATACTCTGTTTCTGCAACATTACTCTTATTTCAACTAATACTCTATTTCAATAACAAGAGTTTGACTCTGTTCCATCAATTAATCAAGCTCAACCCTCTTTGACAAATCAACAACCCATCCCATCATTCTTCACATCGAACCGGGCGAACTGGTTAACTAAAACCACATCCTGTGGATCCTTCTCTGGTGGTAATATCGGTATTCCTGTTCCAACAAGTCTCATACCACAATCTTCAACAATTAAAAATACAATATTAGAATGATTTACACTAAATCACAATTTGACCAAACGCACCCAATCAACCTCGTACCAGATCTCTGTCTTTAATTAATAAATCAAATAGGTTTCTAATTACCTTTAGAAATGATCTCACATACCAACGATTTCAAGGTTTGCTTGAATCTTGAAGACGATGATTCAAATATTTGCATCTACTAATTTATGAAAAAACCAGTTACTTCAGCGATTTCGTCCTGAAGCACATCATCACTCCTAGCGATCTCAGTCAAAACTGGAGACAATAATCCAATCTTCGCATTCACCAATAAATTGACCTGCAGTCACTCTAACTCATCCAAAACGCATTCCTATTTCCAGCGATTTCTCCTCCAGAATTTAACCACGGACTGTTCATAACTTATTTTCTAGGCACACACATTATCAACATTCTCCTTTGGTCTTGAATCGTTGCTCAACGCAGAGCAATACGAACCTATGCTAATGTCTCACAGTGATTCGATCCATGTTCCAGGCACATTCAATTAAACATTCCACATATCGACTCTGCAGTTCGATGTATCAAAATGTTCCACTGTAGCCACGAAAGGAACCTCATTTAATAACCAGAACGATAAATCCATCTTCAATGCATTTACGCCCTAAATTCACATTCATCAATAGCTGATATGAAAACGCCATATTTTCATAATTGAATCACTTGAATTTCGAGGCAGGCCTTTGACCACTCACTCTTCTATTTGGGTTTTCACACTCTCCATCAAAAATGGATTTCAATTTCAAAACCATTCAGAACCTTCTAAAGGAAATTCTTGTACCTATTGTCTAAGGTAATAACAGTCGTTCATAAACCCATTACACAAGCTGCACACAAAATCTCCATTACACAAGCTGCACACAAAATCTGCATTAAGGTGGTCCATGACTTAAGGTGGTCCATGACACAAAATATCTCTGAATTTAAGGTGGTCCATGACGCGGGAGCTTACTGCATGAGTATGGCATCAACTTACAACTTAAGAATGAGGCCAGCAGAATACTGGGTAAGTTGAGTTGTGAATGCATATTTTTGTTTCTATATTGGAGTGAATGCTATATTTTTGAAGCTTGACAATGCTGATTTTGATGAATGAGAGAATGCTAGACAAATTCAAGATGATGGATCAGTTAAAAAGATAAGACAAGCTGAATAAATTGTAGGTGCTTGCTATAACTCATGACATTGTTGACCATCTTGTCTTATAGCGTACAAGAATAGTCAGGGTCTTCTTGTCAAGTTTGCTAGGCTGTTGGGTAGTTGGTGTTGAACTTAGGATCTTGAAAATTACAAAATTTTGGTTTGACGTTAACAGATTTTGATATGAATATTTTTAGAGTAAAATGTAACTGCAGATAAACTTTTCATTTCCCTCTTCTGGGCTATTGGTGTGTTCTCTGTATGGATTGCTTCATAGAGTGTTTTTGTATAGCATTTTATTGAAGGTGTTTGTATGACATCTTTTAAAGTTGTTAGAAGGCAGTTTTGGACCAGCTTTACTGTGTTGGCCTTGTTACAGCTATTTTGAGAATATATATAGACACTTTAAAGATGTATATTTGCACCATTGGTTGTTTCTTCAGGTAAGAGAGCTGGTATTATCTGGAAATCTTACACTCATTGTTGAGCCTGGGAGATCTCTTGTTGCAAACTCTAGTGTTCTTGTGAGTCGAGTTGTTGGAGTCAAGACAAATGGTAACAAGAACTTCATTGTAATTGATGGCAGCATGGCAGAGCGATGATCATTTCCAAATGAATATAGAAGGGATAATTTGTCCTACTTTTGTAGTCTCCTTGTTGACAGGAAATATTACTGGTATTGATATTCCCAGATACTAAATAGACCATTCTTTCTCATGACAGGCACACAGTCTGAAAGTTGTGATATGAATCATAAAATGATTTTGAGATTTTGAGATGTTTCTAACTGATATTCTTCTTGATACATAGCGCATTGAGGAAAGGACAGGGAACTTCCAACTCCAGAAATGGTGGTTAGTTACAGGACAATAATTATCACACCTAATATACTTGCATGATGAGAAGGAATTGATTTTCTAATATGATATTGAATTGTTTCTAGAATTATTTTGTGATGCTTCTTTGAAGGCATACACTAGTGGCTTAACTTTGAGTGGCCATCCTCTTTCAGTGGGCAGGAATGGTGGTCCATGACGCGAGAGCTTACTGCATGAGTATGGCATCGACTTAATTACAACTTAAGAATGAGGCCAGCAAAATACTGGGTAAGTTGAGTTGTGAATGCATATTTTTGTTTCTAGATTGGAGTGAATGCTATATTTTTAAAGCTTGACAATGTTGATTTTGATGATTGAGAGAATGCTAGACAAATTCAAGATGATGGATCAGTTAAAAATATAAGACATGCTGAAACAATTGTAGGTGCTTGCTATAACTCATGACATTGTTGACCATCTGGTCTTATAGCGTACAAGAATAGTCAGGGTCTTCTTGTCAAGTTTGCTAGGCTATTGGGTAGTTGGTGTTGAACTTAGGATCTTGAAAATTACAAAATTTTGGTTTGACGTTAACAGATTTTGATATGAATATTTTTTAGAGTAAAATGTAACTGCAGATAAACTTTTCATTTCCCCTCTTCTGGGCTATTGGTGTGTTCTCTATATGGATTACTTCATAGAGTGTTTTTGTATAGCAGTTTATTGAAGGTGTTTGTATTACATCTTTTAAAGTTGTTAGAAGGCATTTTTTGACCAGCTTTAAAACAGTCTTGTAGAAACAATTTAAATTTTTTTTAAAAAAACCTTTAAATACCCCTTTCTAGCACATTGAAACCTTTTGATGATGGATTTAGAGCAGGTTTGAATATTTAGTTTCGACAGTTATTTGAATCATTTTAAGAGCTAGAGCAATCTCCTTGGAGCGACTATTGAAGGATCTTTGATACCATCATTACTATGCCATTATTCTGGGACAATATATTAGTGTTCCTTTATGTTAGTGTAACTTTCTTTTAAATTTTAACTTCCTATGACATTCTTTGAAAGATATATATGAACTAAAATTTCCATATATTTCACTTAATTATTGTTTTCCCCACTCCCTGGCGTTACTTTGCACCTCTCGATGCAAATGCTAGTTACATAGTCATTACAAGGAAGACCTACCTAGTTACACTCTTCAACATTATAACTATATATAATTTTGATGTTTCTAGGTTGGAGATTGTACTATTTTCATTGGAGGATGCTACTATTGATGCGCACAAGGCTTTTAAGTTACTTGGTAGGATTCTCGCAAAATTGGTTGTTGAAGGGATATTCTTTATTCAAGATATAACAAGGGAAATCAAGGATGGAGGTACATGGCCAGGAAGCTTATTAGAAACGAGGGGATTTTGAGGTATTTCTCAAGAAGAAAATTTCAAGGTAGTCTGCTCACAATTTTAATGCCTGATCAATTTTGTGGTTTATTTGGATCTCTTATGTTGACTAGTGAATGGTTGGTTAGTTTTTAGCTCGTGCTCACATTTGTTGGTTCCTGAGCACTTTATAACAAAAATAGGCAAAGTCAAACAATACAAATGGTCCACTAGCTCTTTTTTCATTTGCTAATATTATAATGAAGTTTTATTAGAGGCATTGTTTGTTTGTTTATTTTGATTAGAAAAGGGTTTGCTCTTGGTTTTATGTGATTTTCAATTTATCGTATGTAGCATGTTGAGAGATGGGAAATAATAACGTGACATTTATTTTGCAGAAATTGATGTTAAAGGAAAATTGCTTTGACATTGTTGATGTTAAGGTATATGTTGTATAAACTATTTATAGTCTAATTTATATTATATTCTAGTGTTCATTGTTTTTCATTTCTTACAGTGCATTGTATTTTCTTTTGTTTTCCGAAAATGAAATCGGTATTGATGGTAAGAAGCATGAATTGAAAAAAGAGAAGAGCAATAACATTGGAGCGACACATGCAAAAAGAGAGAGGAGAACTGGTTTGGTGATACCCTTAGAACCAATATCTCGCATAAGACACACATATAAAGACTGATGATCAAGTCTTCAGAGTTGGTGAATTCACCTGTAATGCCTTGACAACACAACAATAATGTTTTGAAGTGATGAAACATCATTTCATGTGTAAATTGTAGTCCAACTAATATAAAGTTGGAAACTCATATTGTAATATTTTAACATTTCATATAATATAATTTATGTGGTTGAAATTATTTATAGTTGCACTTGATGTTGTTTAGTATTGTAATTAAAATATGTGACTTTGTGTTTTTAGAATGATTATTAATGAAATGCATATAAACTACTAAATTAGTCGTTTATATAATGAATAAATAACTATTGCAAATGATAAATTTGTGACTACAAATGATGACTAAATTTTGCATATATACGACTATTAGTAGCTAATTTACAGTATCTTATAACATGACTAAAATTTAGTCACATTTCTTTGGTCATTAATTGGTTTCAAACAATGACTAAAATTTGCATATATATGACTATTAGTAGCTAATTTACAGTATCTTATAACACGACCAACATGTTGGTCATAGTTCTTTGGTCATTAATTGGATTTCTTGGGTGATCATATAGTAATATATTTTGTTGTGTATTTGGTCATTAATTGTGACATTTAATGACCAAATCAAAGATCAAATCAATGACTAAATGAATGACTAAATCAGTGACCAAATGAATGACTAAATCAATGACAAAATGAAAGACCAAATGAATGACTAAATCAGTGACGAAATGAAAGACCAAATGAATGACTAAATTAGTGACCAAATCAATGACTAAATCAATGACCAAATCAATGACCAAATATACAACTAGATGACAAAATTGAGATAACCAATTAATGACTAAGCTAAAAATGACCAAAAGTTGGTCGCGTTATAAGATACTGTAAATTAGCTACTATTGGTCACCAATCGAAAAATAGTCGTTTATATGCGAATTTTAGTCGTTTTTTTAGTAACAAATTAGCCATTTTGTACTAGTGTATATTCAAGTCCAATAATCCTCAAAGTGTTCTCTCAACAAGTCTTGTACATCAGTCTGGAGCAGAATGGTACAAAGTCAGCAGAAGATGGCCTAAACATAACTCAGAGAGAGGAAATGTAGAAAGAAGACCAGGAAATGAGCAACCCTTTGCCATTGATGTCAAAGGGGGAGAAAAAAAAAGGGGGGTTTTTAAAAGGCAAGCAGAGGAAGTATGTTGCCATCAATGCCAAAGGGGGAGACTGTTGGAAATGTTGTCATTGATGGCAAAGGAAAGGAGATGGCAAAGGAGATGGAAAAGGTAAAGACAGGAGTAGCACCTAAACTATCCATAAGGCAAAAGAGACAGAGAAGTAGCAGAGGCAGCAGAAGAAACAGAGGAATTGAAGCAGAATTGGTTTATCTATGAATTATGGGTTTAATACAGTTTGCAGATGAATTATTGAGCAATTATTCATCAATGATAGACTAAATCTGTAGTAAAGACTTAATATGCTTGGGGATGAGTTGGAGTATTGCTTAAATGGCAAAAGAGGGCTGGAGTACAAGCAACATATATACATATATCTGTTTATGAAGAATTGTGAGTAAGTTCCATGTGTGACTTTATGTGTTCTTGGTCGAATCATATGAGGAAATTGTCCCAGTGTAACTGTCCAAACTGTATGCGCTTGTGGGGAGAATATACAAACCCTGTGACGAGAATTCCGTATGAATGAGACCCTGTAGCAGAGTATTTATAAGAAATGCATAATAAACCTCTGCATAAGAATAAACGAAACCGTGTTATGTATGGTGGAACTCTGCATGGGTTATGTATGGTGCAAGGGTTATGTATGGTGGAAATCTGCGTCAGAGTATAAAAGAACCTTTTATAATAGGAAACCGTGTATTGACTACAGTATGAATGGAGGCGGAACCAGAGTCAGAGGCGGAACCATAGTCAAAGGCAGAACCATAGTCGTAACAAAATATATAAATAATAAAGGAGAACCGGAACCTTAACCGGAGGAACCATGAGGGGACTGAAACCACGAGCGGGTTCACGGAAGCGGATTTCCAAATTCCGCACCACCTTTCGATCGTAAGGTCGTTTTGCAGAAATTGCAGCGATTCCATAGACTTCGTGACACGTGGCATAGGAGGTATTGGAAGCCACCGTTTAACTTGCAATTTCACGCGTTATACACCGACCAAAGACGTCGAGCGAAATGGATATAAATCGTCGATCTGGCAGAGGAGCATCGGATGGAGATCATTAAACGAAGATGCGCGAGGTTTAATAAAAGCGCACAGAGATTAAGCCAGGTACGGTGCGTTCCGTGGATTGGTTGTTTGACTAAATTGTGGGGCCTGGCGGAGTCATATATATAAATGAATTGGTTTAATTATGGTTTTCGACATTTTATGGTCTTAATATAAGGTCCGGAGGTAATATAAAAGTCGGAGATACGTGCAATGGACTCCGGGTATTAATATAAGGCGGCAACCTTGGTGATCATGTTCGACAATAAATTTGAACTCGTAATTATATTATATATTACCACGGTCTTGACATTTGATTAATTATAATATAATTTAAATATGCGGATGTCGGGTTATTCATATGGACGAATTTCATATATTATATGTGTTGAGATACTATGGTGTGCATATAATGGAATATGCATATGTGATTAAATATGCCGAGGGTCTATTAATATAGTTCTAATCACCAAAGGTCCATGTTATATAAGTGGAGTGCATAAAACGTAAAGTTGTTGCGATTGTATTAAAAAGTGCCGTGTGGTCCGTGGGCTTTATATATATGCCTCAGCTTGACGGGAGGGCGATTTTAATATAAAATGATTGTGATTTCCGTTCCACTTGCGGAATGTTCCACATCAATAAGACACTTGCTACAAGTCAGCAGTCACGTATTTTTCTAAAAGGCACTGATATAAAAGCACTGCTACATGTATACAGCAATTACACCACAGTAGAGGATAGAATAGGATACAGAGCAGAAAAGAGTTAAAACAAAAGCACAAAAAACAGGGAATATGCTGATGACAGTGAACAAAGTGTACGCAGAACGGTTTCTTAACAACAGTAGAAAAAGACAAAATCCAGTAAAGCCAAATTTCAGAAGAGGAGCTGAGTGATATTGAAATATGTAATTAAAAATGTGAATGTAAATGTTGTAAATAATTTTTTATTATTTGTGATGCAAAGGCAAGTATCCTAAGGAAAAGAAAACTCCCACTGTAGCATGGAAGTTTTGTACATATTATTATGATTTAAATTGATTTGGATAAATAAATGAGGAGGCAGAAGACCAAGGGGTATGACCATCCATTTCGAATTCCTAGAGGAATACAAACAATCATGTGAGGATTTCTATAAGTAATATCATTTTGATATGCAAAGGGTTGAGTAAGAAGAGAGAGAGAGAGTGAGTGAAGAGAATGCAGAAATGAAGCAGTGAAGCAGAGAAGAAAGAGGAGCTGAGCAGTAAAGAAGGAGAAGCTGATAGAGAATCTGAGAAGATGCAGAGATGATACAGGGCATATATGAGAATAGATGAACAGAAGAGCAGATGGAACATAACAGAGCTGATATCCAAGGTAAATCACCAAGTGTTTCTCTTTTGAAAGAGTGAGGAAGTTGGAGCTTCCCTATCAAGTTGTAGCTTGATAGATGTCAGTTGTAGCTGACTGAGGTAGGAGCCTCCTGTAGGTTGGTGCCTGCAGAAAATAGATGGGAGTTGGTGCTTCCACATCAAGTTGTAGCTTGATAAAATGTCAGTTGTAGCTGACTGAGGTTGGAGCCTCCTGTAGGTTGGTGCCTGCAGAAAATTGATGGGAGTTGGAGCTTCCTTGCAAGTTGTAGCTTGCAGAATTGAGGTTGGTGCCTATAGAAAATCAGTGGTGAGAGGGAGTTGGAGCTTGCCTTTGCATCACAACAATAATAAGATGTGGTTTTCTCCCTTTATGGGTTTCCACTTATATCTGGTGTCTTTGTGCATGATGTCTATGTGTTGATGTGGTTTATCTAATCTGCTTAATACTTGTTGCTCACATATTAAGACTGTTGTTACATTAACAAATCTGTTTGATACTTGCTTCTCACTAATAAAGATTGCTCACATATTAAAGTTGATCATGAAGTGAAGGTGTAAATAAGTTTTAAGAGAAAAATTTTAAAAGTCCATGTCTGTGTTAAACTGATTCACCCCCCCCCCTCCCTCTCAGTTTAACTAAGGGTTCAACAAGACAGGGATATGAGTCACAACCTAGAGAGAAGTAGAACAAAGGTGATGGTACGAGACCGTTGCAGTGTTGGATATTTGGCAAGGAGAATCTCAAGAGAGATTTTCCCTAGTATCAAGATGGTAGGCCTCATATCTACAGTGCACAAGAGGCATAAACTGTTGGGGATGTTGGGAAGAGAATTCCTTGTATCTAAGCAACATTGGATAATAGGCATGCAGATCACCAGGCATACATTATCTAGATGGATGGTATTGGCTCCCCATGATTTGAAATATTGGCAAGAACAACTCTGCAGGGAGCCACAACAAACCACTTTGGAGTCCAAGGACATCGCCTTCCTGGACTCATAGAGGGCTCTCTTTATGTTTGTGTTTGTAAATTATTTATCTTTACGCTTATGTTTTATGATTTTAGGCTACTTATGAAGTTCTAGGACTATTTTTTTTTTATTGATTGATTGATTGTTTTTTAGATTAATTAATTGAGTGTTTCAGTTGAATATATAGATCATGAGAAGCATTAATCCATTGGGACATGAAGTCATAAGAGGCTTTAATTGTACGTCAACTCTGCAAGGGTTTTCATAAGGAAAGCTAACTATATCAAGTGGATCTTTTTAGATTAGATGAAATATGAAATGACAGCAAGTTGTGAATTCAGTAAAACTAAAGGGAAATTAAGAATCCTTTTACTATACTTTAAACATGAAAATCCTTTAAGATAATTTTTTAAGAAATACCGAAGGACAAGGCAAACCATAGACTTCGTTGGCTAGAAACTACTAAGTAAACTTTAAGACAACAATCCATCAATCCTAGAAAGAAGGACACCCCTGAATTCTCTAGTTATTACTTTCAGACAAAGAAAACATTTAAGATAACAGTCAGTGAAACTAAAGAGCGGGACACCCCTGAATTCTTTAATCAAACTTCAAATAAGGCCTTTATAAAAACAATTTAAGAAAAAACAAAGGACGGGGCAAACCATAGACTTTTTTGGCTAGAATCTACTAAGTAAACTTCAAGGAAACAAGCTAGGTGGAACTAAAGAGCAGGACGCCCCTGAATTCTCTAATTGGGCCTTGCAGAAGAAAACATTAAGATGAAAGAAGAAGATAGAATCAAGGTGCCAAGACAACATATCTTAATCTAAATTTTTTGTTCTTTTATCATAGAAATGATGGACAATATGGAAAACAGAAGAGAAACATTGACAAAGAAGGATAACTTCACCATTAACATAGCTCAAGAATCATGTTAACATGCTTGTATCACTGATGTCCAAAACAATTACAATACTCCAGTGCAACAATATTTGCATCTCAGAGTCTGATCAAATCCAGCTTAGCAGCTCATCAACTAGCTCAGTAATCACCAACCAACCAACAATAATAATGAAACATACGTGCAGTATTTAACTACAAATGAGGAGGTGATCCTAAGATAGGGTTTCATACTTGTAATAACTACAGAGTAAATGTTGTTTGACAATTGAGGCCATGCAAGGCCCAATGCCAAAATATCTCTAAATTACTTTTTGTAGTAATAACTTCTAACTTAACTGTTGAGCTAAATTTTGAGATATATTTGACTTTCATGGATTTTCATTAACTTTACAATAAATTTTGAGTAGCTGAGCAATATATATGATTGGAAAATTTAGTGAGGTAGCTGCCCTTGGCAGAAATAGGCTGTAGGTGGCACAAATGAGGTTTGTAAGAAGTAATTGTTGATTTTTCCTTTGTCATTCAAATCTGCCTTTCTTTGGTAATTTCTCTGTAAGCTCTGTTTAGTTTTTAAAAATTGGATTTGTCTCTTGCTATATGTCTTATTGTTTTCTCCTTAACTCTGCTTTCTCTATTTAATTCCTTAATTCTGCTTTCTGTCTTCACTCTATCTTCAAATTCTATTTCTTGCCTTTAACCTTTGATTAAACTCTTAACCCCTTTTGTCTTTGACTACTTGGTGACTATGTTATTTATTTTCTTGTATTTCTTCGCAGCCACTGTATTAATTTACTTTCCTCCTTACTCTGTCCTTTGGTGAAACTTCGTTTCCTTGGAAGTAATTTGAATGACCCTGATTGATCATGATCCCATCATTTCCTCTGATTGTTTTGTGCTCCTAATCCCTTTAATAATTAAGGTTATTGGATCGTCACCCATTGAAACTTAATTTGGATAATTTCTTGGAGTTTGGAATGAAATTTATGCAATTTCTACCTCCATCACCTGCACAATAAAACAAATTTGTTAATTTTAAAACCTACACTATAGGTTTTCTACATTTGTTTAGGCTTTTCGGGCTTTTTGGAGTGTTGCAGGGGTTTTACATAGAGGATCAGTGTTTGACACATTTTAACAGGGGTCAGCGGTTTTGGGCTTATGGCGAGAGGGTGGTAAGTGGTTTTTGCGCGGGATTAGAGTGGTGAGGCAGTATATATCGCGGGGATGCAATACCATAGGGTGCACGACGCGTGGCAAGGAGGACAGGCGGTAATATCACCTATTTCGCATGGTCAAGAGGTTTTAAGACTAGGGAGTTTAGATATGTGATGGGGCGCATGGACCGTTGGATTTTAGGGGGGAAAGATCTTACGATGGTGGAGCGATCTGATTGTGAACAGGCTCAGACGGTGGGGCCTGGGGATATACGGAGTAGGGAGATTATTATGGTGCAGGGCTTGGGTTTAAAATGGGACCGGGGTCTTTATAAAGTGAGGCCCAAGTATACTAAAGCAGAGACGCTTTTTAAAGGGTGAGGGCTAGGGTTGTATGGGAGCGGGGAAAATTGGGTTAAGAAGGCGAGGGTTATAAAAATAGAAGGGGTCAGGTTTTTTAATTAAATAGGGCTTAATTAAGAAGAGTGGCTCCCGAATAATAAAAATTAAGTTTTTAAAACAATGTAAAAAGGGGTTTTTACATTGTTTTGATAGAAGAAGGGAAATGAATGAAGGGGAGGGTTTGTATGAGTAAAATGGAGTGTTGTATAGGGGTAAAGGTGAGAATGAGGTATTTTGGGGTCAAACATGGGTTTTCAGACCATCAGGGTAATAAAAGAGGCAAAATGAGAGATAGTGAGTTAGGTTAAATGAAAAATAATGAAGGCAGTGAGATTTCTGAAAAATGATATTCAGGGAAGGCTATTTTCAGCAGAGTATAGAAAAACCATATTCATCTAGTGATAGTGTAGAATACGGATGACTAACAGTGGCTCCAGCTGGTGAGGGCAGCTCCTTTTAAGGAGGTGTCAAGAATCTCATATCTCAAATCTCTGGATTTTGTAGATCAATGCCTTATCCACTTTGGTTGATCTTTCATTTGTAATGTTAATCTACTACAAATTTTGTAACTATGCTTTTTAAACACTGAAAACCATGCTTCTTGCAACTCAATTTTGCCTACCCATCATTCTAATCTAACATTTTTTCTTCCTTTGGGTGCATTTAGACTGGCAAACCTTTGACATCATTTTTCTTTTAAAAAGAAAAAACTATCTATTTCTACCCTTATAACATCCAAAGGCTTAGATTAGAATGATGACCTCTTTTATTCTCTACCTAATCTACTTATCAATCAAAATTAAACAGTTTGACAGATTTTTATTCTCTAACTAACAACATGAAATTTAAAGCATGACTGAATCAAGATTAAGCAATTTGATTGTCATGGATTGTGGCATTTTCAACCAGCTGCACCCAATGTTATTTTGCAAAAAATGAAATTTTAAACTAAGGGCTTTGGTTCTGAATCTTTCATTTATCACTCACCCCTTACTTTCCTCTTTGGTTCAGATTTAGACTTTGGAACCAATGTCATTTTTTTTATCTATCTATTGATAAGCCAAGTTTAAAAATTTTGGCAAATCTTCATTTCTAACTTATCAGCAAAAATCAAAATTTGTTCAATCATGATTAGGATGTATGATTGAACAAGACTTCATTTTCAAAATTAGTTGAATTTGGGCTTGCACACTTTCAGAAATATTATCTTTTGGTATGGGGCTTACCTTTTTCTTTTATCTACTCTATTTTCCTCTTTTTCTTTTCTCTTTGTATCAATTTTTCTAAGTTTTGTTTCAGCAATGTTATATACAATGAAGAAAACTTTAAACTGAGATTTTTAGCTGAAATAATTCTTGAGCATCTTGCCAATAACAGGACCTCCAAACAAGTCTTTTCCATCCATTTCTTGTAGGAAAATTGCATTATTACTTCTTGCAAAATGGATGATGTATGGACCTTTCCATATATTTTCAAATTTTTCATGCTTGCCTTTGTCCTCTCTCCTTGAATCCCACTTTAGCACTTTGTCTCCAATGCTGAAATCATTTGCCTTGTTTATTTTATCAAAAAGCTTCTTGATATTCTCTTGCACTAGTTGGGTCCTATTGTATACTCCTTCTCTAGTTTGTTGCAACTGAACAGTTTGGTTTAGTATTCTTTGTATATCATTCTCCTCACGCTGCACTTCTTGAATGAGCTTCATTACTGGCACTCCCAAGTTTGTTGGGAATACTGCATTTGTTCCATAAACCAGCTAATAGGGAGACATATCAATTGATTTCTTATTTGTTAGCCTATCTGCCCATAATGCATGAATCAGTTTGTTGTGCCATGATTTATTTTTTTCCTCCAGCAAATTTTTGATGATGTTCACCAAACTCTTGTTTGAGGATTCAACCAACCCATTACTTTGAGGGTAATAATTTGTAGAATGCCCCAAAGTAATTTTATATCTGTGGAAAAAATCCACCATTTTCTTGGATCTAAAGGAAGCAACATTGTCAGTAATGATTTTTCTAGGACAACCAAACATAAACAAAATATTTTTCTCAAGGAAACTGATGATTACTAAGTCTGTGACTATTCTAGAAGGGATGGCCTCTATCCACTTAGTGAAATAGTTAGTTGCAGTAAGGTTGCATTTATGATGGGCAGAGGAGGTAGGGTGGATTTCTCCAATGAAATTTAGGCCCCATTATTGAAAAGGAGCTTCAAGATAAATTGGCTGTAAAGGTAATGGCAGCAGTTTTCTGAGTCCCCTCAAATATTTGGCATTTATGAGAGGCAATTACCATTTTGTGGATGTCTTGAAAGAGGGTAGGCCAATAGAAACCAACTCTAAGGATCTTGTTGACAGTGGTTTTCCAATAGATGTGGCCTCCACATTCTCCTTCATGAAATTCATGCTTGATCCTATTTGCATCTTCTTCAGGCAATAATTTAAGCAATATACCACCAGCATTTTTCCAATATAAAATTTTATCTAAAATGCAGAAATTTGCAGCCTTTAGCTTCAAGAATTTGGCTTTTGTTTTGGACAAACTAGGAGGAAAATTTACATTAAAAAGCACATATAATATATTAGCATACCAGGGTGAGTTCAGAAATGCTTCCTCAATAGGTGGAGTTGCCAGCTCCTCTTGTTCATCCAGTGAGTGAATCATATTTATGTCCAGTGCTTGAAAATTTGTTTCAGCCATGAGTTTAGCGAGTCCTTGTCCTTTGATTAGCTTGGTGGGCGTGATTTCCAAATCATATTCCAAGATGAAAGAAATCCATTTACCTCTTTTTCCATTAGGATCTTTTGTCAGTATGTCTTTTACCACTGTGTGAGGTACAAATGCAATGATGTGTGAATGCAGAATGTAGACTCTGAAATCTTTTAGTGCTTTGAGTAAGGCAAAAGCCTGTTTTTCCATGATATTATATTTCATAGGTGCATCTCTTAATGCTCAATCCATTTACCTCTTTTTCTATCAGGGTCTTGTGTAAGTATGTCTTTTACCACTGTGTGAGGTACAAATGCAATGATGTGTGAATGGAGAATGTAGACTCTAAATTTTTTTAGTGCTTGAGTAAGGAAAAAGCATGTTTTTCCATGATATTATATTTCATAGGTGCATCTCTTAATGCTTGGCTGAAGAAAGCTATGGGCTGATCTTGTCCTATTATGTTCTTTTGTAGTAAGACAGTTGCAACTATGTGTTCTGATGCAAAGGAGAAAATGAAGAAATCCTTGGTGAAATCAGCGCTGATCAAAACTGGTGTTTATGTAAGATCTTGCTTCACCAAGTCAAAATATTGTTTTGCTTCTGTGGTCCATTTGACTCTTGTTTCTCTTTTCAGCATGTTAGTAATGTTTCTTAGGAGTTCTGCAAGGTTTGGTATGAACCTTCTTAAGAAATTTATCTTTCCAATGAAATATTGCATCTCTTTGAGGTTTCTTGGGTGACTGATTTGCAATATTCCCTCAATCCTTTTTGGGTCAATCTTAATCCCTTTTTTAAATATGATGTGGCCTAAAAAATTCCCTTCTTGAAGGCCAAACAAATTTTTCTTTGGATTTAAAGACAGGCCATACTTTCTGCACTTTTCAAAGACCTTCCTTAAGTGAGTTAGGTGTTATTCATCAGTTTTTTAGTAGATTGTTATGTCATCAAGATATATCACAATGAAGTAACCTATTTCTTTAGAAAAAGAAATATCCATGGCTCTTCGAAAGGTGGCTCAAGCATTCATCACCCCAAAAGGAATTTTAACATACATGAAGGTGCCCCAAGGTGTAGTGAAAGTTGTTTTGTGTTAATCATTTTGGGTGTACCAGCACCTGATTGTATCCTGAAAAGCCATCAAGCAAAGATATTCTTTTGGAGCCCACTACCCTTTGCAGTATGTGATCCATTTTTGGTAAAGGGTAATTGTCTTTTAGGGAAGCTTTGTTTAAGTTCATGAAGTCTATGCATAACCTAATTTCCCCTATTTTCTTCCTCACTGATACAAGATTTGAAACTCATTCTGAGTATCTGAGAGGGACTATTATTCCAGCATCATACATTTTCCTTATTTCTTTCTCAACCAGTGGTAATTAGACAGGGTTTATTCTACATAATTTGTGTTTAAAGGGCTTATGGTTTTCTTTGAGAGGGATCTTATGTTGGATGATTTCAGTATCATAGGACTTCAAGTCTTCATAACTCCAAGAAAACACATCACTAAATTCTCTGAATAGCTCAATATATTTATGTTTTATAGGACTTATTAGTATTTTTGACAGTTTTATCATTTTTTGTTCCCATTCACTACCTATATTGCATTCTTATACATTTACTTCAGTGGATTCCATCTTTGGCATTTTAGAAACATCATTGAAATCAAAGAGTTCTTCTAGAGGTACCAGTCCTTTTGGAAAGACATTATCTCTGAACTGCAGTACTTCAAAGTCTTATTTTTCTGAATCTGCACATAATTTTGTCTCATGGGGGTCATCTTTTGTTAACATATTTATATCAGCATCATCAGGGGGCTCTGTTTTGAATGTTTGTTCCTCAGCAGAGCTATCCTCTTCGTGATCTGAGTCTGATTTTGGCATTTCAAACTCATTTCTGGACTACAGGAAATATTTAATATGTTTGTCCCATTCAAAAATTTACCAATATTTTATGTTGTTAGGGACAGCTGGGCTATATTTGACTTGTACTGTGTATTGTTTTTTATGATAAGGTTTTTGACAAGTACTGGTTGCAAATGCTAGTTCATTAGCTGGGATATTTTGATTTCTGGGGACAAAGGCAAGATCATATTATTTTAACGTTTGAAGGAGGTCAGGGCATCATTCCTATATGCTCTTAATCTAGGATGTTTAGTTGAATATTATCCCTTGATCTTCCTAATGACTAGTTCGAAATCTCCATGAACAACTATCCTTTTGGCTCCTAATTCCTTGGTAATTGTATCCCTAAAAGTAGTTCTTCATATTCTTCTATGTTATTGGTGCATTGAAAGTTGAGCCTATATGAATGACCCTCTGCATGTTTGTTATCTGTGTTGTGTACCCAAACACCTGCTCCAGATCCAGATTTACCATAAGAACCATCAAAGCTCATGCTCCAAAGAGGTTAAATCTCAGATTTGACATTATGTTCAACATTATGTTGTTAATTTTCTATTCAGTCTGTCTGTTCTTCTTCTTCCTCTTCTTTTACCACTATTTTTTCATTCTTTGCTACTTGTTCATTAATGTTTTGATCATTGTAAAGGATAAATGAATCAAGGTCTGTGTTGAAAGAATAAAGAGGGGAGTTGTTAGGATTTTCTTGATTGTTGACCATGTATTTCATATGAGTTTCCCTATATAATCTTCTTGGTTAAATAAAGACAGGTATGGTAACATTGGTCATGTCCATTTGGAGGGTGCCTTGAAGTTTAGCTCCCCATGACCTTGAAAGGAGCATGCCATATTTAGGTGGAATGTCAGTGACTACAATATCCATTACTAGGCTCTTAGCTGGTATTTGTGCTAGATTAACACAGAGCTCTTTGATTAGGCCTAGACACTTTACTCTACTGGAGTCAAAAGAATAAAAGTCTTTGTACGGTCTAGTTATCTCAAGGCCTAGTCTTTCCATAACTACCTTTGGCATGAGGTTATGGGAAGCTCCTGAATCTAACATGGCATTATGGAGGATCTTGTCATGGATGTTCAAATTGACATAGAAAGTAGGAACACCTCCCTCTTGGAATTTACCTTCTACTTTTGGTCTAAACAAAAGTTCAGGTTTTTCATCATTTAAATTTACAGAATTAGCATTTTCTCCTATGCTTAAAGCTTTCATAACTTGGGATATATATACATCTTGGCCAACTAATTTAGTAAGAGGTATGTAAATTTTTATCTTGGCAAACTCATTCTCTATACTGAAGGGTGTCTGTGTCTTTGGCAGATTTACAATGGTATCATCAGACACTCTTTTTACAGCAATTTCATCTTGTTGGTTTTTATTAGGAAACTCAATTAAAACAATTTTGTTAGGGAAACTAGTTGAGGTACTAGTGCTGCTTTGGTTGCCATTATGTTGGTTGTTTTTGTTTTCATTTTTATCAGAACTTTTAACCATTGTGTTTGAAATTTCTGTTGTCTTTTTAGGATTATTTTCAGGGGCCTTCCTAGCAGAAATTTCTAGGCTCTTTCTCTTCGGAGTGTCTTGGGTTTTATTGCTTCTGAGGTCATACTGCCTATGTACTTCCATAATGTAATTTTCAAAGCCTTGTTTATAATCTTCGGATTCTAGGTTTTCTTCTTCAAATTGAGTTGGGGAAAACATATCTTGTTCTTCCTCAGTGAGGAAAATAGTATCCTCATTATTCACTCCCATTAGAATAATTTGACTATGTTCTAATTCTTCAATTACCCCCTCATCCTCATCAGCATAGTTTTCTTGGAAAGGAGGCTTAATTTTCTGATCAGGTTCCCTTTGTTCTCTTTGTCTTATTTGAGGGGGATTTCTTCTAAATTTTTGGTTTTGGTTCTTGTTTCTAGTTTGAGGAGCTGTTTAGTTTTCTTTGGGGTAAGCTCTCTCATTCATGTTTACTCTTTTCATCATCCTTTCCATGGTTATAACAAGGTTATCAATCTTAGCATCAGATGATGAAGGTGTAGACTCTTCCCTATATGTGACTCTCTTTTCATTTTTCATTCTTTCCCTTTTGGCAATCATATTTGCCTCTACACTTATTGCACCCCTCTGCATGTCTTCTAATGTAAGAGGGTCTCTTTCTCTTATTTCGTAAGCCATCTCCTGGTCAAATAAATCTGGAAATTTCATTAAAGATAGGCCTTGTGGAGGCTTTATGTGAGGAGGGAGGGCATTGTATACACTATTGAACCTAGTGCAATAATCTTGTACACCCTCTTCAACATTTCTTTTAATGTTTTCATACCCTGATAAGATCTGGAGAGGGTTTTTCTTGACTTCACATTTGTTTAAGAATAGTTGGTAAAAAGCAGGGAGGTCATGTATACTATTAGGGGTTAAGCCTTTGAACCATTTTCTTGCTTCTCCCCCTAAGATTTGAGAAAAAAATCTTATTTTAACAGTCTCATCATCTATTTCTTGACTGTCAAAATAGTCATTCATTCTATCCACATGTAATTGAGTTGTTATAGAACTACTTGCATCATTTAAGGGAATCTTGGACTGATAGTCCTGTGGTAGAAAAATTAAGGGAAATGGTAAGACTAATGGGGCATACCATGTTGCCATGGCTGGTGGATGGGGAAACAAAGGAGGGTTTACAAAAGGAGGTGGAGGGTTAAATGGAGGAAGGTGAACAATGGGTGTATGAATGGGGGTTGAAGTTAGTACAACAGGATTCTGCTATAAGATGGATGGGTCTAAAACTAGTTGGGTTATCCAACTCTGAGATCTAGTCCTAGACAAACTTTGTTCCAAGGGTGATTCAAATAGGATATTCTACAAGTTTTTAAGTTTTTCAGGTAGGGAACTTGCTTTGTGAATTGGTTTGCTAACAATTGGATTTTTAGATCTAGGAGATTTCATTAGGATGTGCTCAAGATTGTCAACTATTGTAGAAGGTTTTGGGTCTAGATGGGATCTGGTACAGATTCTCCTAGAAGCCAGAACTTAGACCCAAGGTTCAGAGAGGTTAAAAGTGTTATAACAGTTTAAAAAAAACACAATCTGTGAAAGAAATATTGAATCCTCATAGTATTCTTGACTGGGTTCTTTTGAGGTTTAATGATATCAGGATTTCTCAATAATTTCGAGGGGAGTCTATAGAAAATCAGTGGAGTCACCAGGTGGAGGATTTTTAATTTTTTTGAGGTTGGCTGTTGTCCACCATTAGCAACCAAATACCATTCTTGGCTAACACTCGATTCATCTAAATTTGAAGGGGTTTTCTGATTTCTTGAGGAAATATTAATCTTTATAATAACTCAGGATCTCCCCAGTATGGTCTCCATTATGTTGGCTCCCCATGATTTACAATATTGGCAAGAAAAACTCAACAGGGAACCACATCAAACCACTTTGGATTCCAATGACCTAGCCTTCCTGGACATAGAGAGGGCTCTCTCTATGTTTGTGTTTGTAAATGATTTATATTTATGCTTATGTTTTCTGATTTTAGGCTAGTTATGAAGTTCTAGGACTGTTTGTTTTGTTTGTTCCTCAGCAGAGCATTCCTCTTCATGATCTAAGTCTGATTTTGGCATTTCAAACTCATTTTTGGACTGCAAGAAATCTTCAATCTGTTTGTCCCCTTCAAACAGACGGTAATATTTTTGATCAAGTTGTTTCTATTTTGATTGACCCTTGATCTAATTATAGTTATGTTAATCCTAACTTGGTGGATAAGTGTGATTTGAATAAAGAATTCCATGCAAAATATTGGTTAGTGCAGCTGGATAGAGGTACAAAAAAAAGATTTCATCATTGTGTAAGATCTTGTGCATTTGAATTGAATGGTATGCCTACATCAGCGCATTTGAATGTACTTACATTGGGATCATATAGTATGCTTTTGGGTATGGACTAGTTGTATCTTCACGGAACTAAGGCAGACTAATATGAAAAGGCTATTGAGTGCTTGGATGACAATGGAGAACATAGAATCTGATAGGGTAAGAGAAAGATACATTAGTCAGAATGGTCATAGCTATGCAGGAAAATCACAGTTGCAAAAAAAGGTGTGTATTATTTGTAGTGCATATCTCCAATGATAAACGTAAGGATGTTGAGCATGTGAAGGTATTGAACAGACACCTGGTTTTACAAAAATTTCAAAATGTATTCCCCGTAGAGATATCATAGTTGTTCCCTCATAGAGAAGCAAATTTTTACATTGAATTGGTACTAGTGGCATCACTAGCAACAAAGGCACCATACAAGATGAGCACACCAAAGTTAGTAGATTTGAAGTTGCAGTTGAAGGAAATGCTTGACAAAGGAGTCCAGGCCAAGTGTATCATCGTGGTGCACATCGGTATTTTTTGTGAAGAATAAGGATGGTACTCTCAAGCTATGCATTGATTACAGGAATTTCAACAAGGTAACAATCAAGAACAAGTATCTGTTGTCGAGGATTGACGACTCGTTTGATCAGTTGAAGGGAGAAATAGTGTTCTCAAAGATCGATCTGAGATCAGGATATCATCAAGTAAGCATCAAAGAATAGGACATATACACGACTACTTTCCGGACCAAGTATGGGCATTATGAGTTTGTTGTAGTTCCATTTAGTTTGACTAATACTCCAACTACTTTTATGTGCTTAATGAATAGCATGTTGTGTCCTTATCTGGACAAGTTTTTCATTGTATTGATTGATGATATATTGATATATTATAATAATGAGGAATATCATGTCGAGAATTTAGCAAGAGTGTTGAGATTGATAAGAGAGAATTAGTTGTATGCCAAGCTTAGAAAATGAATTTTCTTTCAGACATAGGTAAATGCTTGGGTCATGTTGTTTCCAAGGAAGGTATAATGGTGGATCCAAAAAAGATAAGGGCTATCATTGAGTGGGAAGATCCTAGAAATGCAGAGGAAGTCATACCATTCATGGGGTTTGGTAGGTTACTATAGGAGGTTCATCAGGAACTTCTCACACATTGCATATCCTATCACATCATTGCAAAGAAAAGGTAATAGGTTTGAATGGACAGAGGAATGTGTAGCAAGTTTTGAGTAGTTGAAGCAGTTGTTGACAATTTATCTAGTTTTAAGGATTGAATATCTGGATAAATATTTTTTAGTGTCCACATATTCTTGCAAGAGATGGCTTGGTGGAGTCCTTATGCAAGAGGGATAGGTAGTGTACTATCAATCAAGGAAATCAAATGATCACGACCTACTTATGTGACATGAGATCTTTATTTGGCAGCGATCATCTATGCATTGAAGATGTGGAGACACTATCTTCTTCGCAGGAGGTTTTTATTGATGAGCGATCACAGTGGATTGAGATACCTATTTGACCAATCAAATCTAAATGAAAATCAAGCGAGGTGGTTGACCATGATCAGTGAGTTTTACTTTGAGATCAACTACATTAAGGGAAAGGCAAACAGGGTTGCAAATGATCTTAGCATGTGTATACAAGTAAAACACATTTAAATTATAATTTCTTATGGGACGAATTGAAAAGATCATATATTACATACAGGATAACAGGATGATAGGTACATGTATCTTAAGCACAGATTATAGTAGGGTACATGTGATCAGGATTTGGACTAGCATATTACAACAGATGGTTTTATTAGATTTAGTGACATAATCTATGTGCTACGCAACAGTGAGTTCAAGAAGCTTATCTTAAATAATTCCATGTTAAGAAATATTCAGGCCATCCATGATACAAGAAAACATTGACAATAGTGAAAAAAAATTACTATTGCCTGAATCTGAGGAAAGAAGTGGCATATTTCATGGTGAGATTCTTGGATTGTCAACAGGTAAAAGCAGAGTGTAAGCATCCAGGTGGATTAATACAGCCTATTCTGATTCCAAAGTGAAAATGGGAGGTAATTTCCATGGATTTGATTACAGGTTTACCTAGGAAATCTAGACAACGTGATTCCATCATAGTTGTGGTGGATAGATTAACAAATATAGCACACTTCATTATGGTGAAGTATATGTATTCCTCTAGTGATGTGGCATAGGTCTTTATCAATGATGTAGTGAGGTTTCATGGTGTAACGAATAAGATTTTCTTGGAAACTCTTCTATATTATGGAAAGATTTATTTGCAAGTTCGGGTATAGATCTGACCTTTAGTACAATTTATCATCCGCAAAGAGATGGAAAAATAGAGAGGGTCAGCAATATTCTAAAGGATTTTGTTGAGGATGTATGTGATGCATTAGCAGTGAAAGTGGGAAGAGTATCTTACACTGGTTGAGTTTTATTACGATGAGTATCAAGATTCATTGAGGATGAGCCTTTTTGAGGCATTTTATGGGTGGAGTTGTAACAATCCCATCAATTGGATTGATCTAGTGAATAGGGTATGTTAGGGTCCTATAATAATAGGGTTCATAAATTTTGAATTGACTTTGATAGTCTTGTAAATATGTACATACCTTGCTTTCTTGAAGTTGTTTTCCCATATTTTGAAAAAATAAAAAATAGTAAAAAAAACAAAAAGAGGGTAAAAAGACCTTAAAAAAAAATCAAAGGACTTAGAAATATATAGACCCCAAAAGAAAAAAGAAATAAAATAAAGACCTGGAAGTAAACAAGTCCAAATGCCACTAATTTTACGTTTACTGCAAGAATAATGATTATGTGCAGAGTGTCAATAAATGCCATAATCCATGATCAGTTAAACAGTTTAATCTTAACACTTCATGCTTTCAATTTCATGTTTTAGATAGAGAATACAAATTTGTCAAATAATTTAAACTTGACAAATCAGTAGATAGGTAGAGAATAATGAGGAGCTAAATAATTTAATCTGAGCCCTCGGATGAAATAAGGTCGACTTAGATAGATTTATGCTTTGAAAGAAAAATGTTTTAGGGTTGCAAGCTTAAATGCACCCATGAAAATGAAGTAAAAATGTTAGAAATAAAAATGGGTAGATAGAAAGAAATTGAAAAATCATGTAATAAAGTATCATCAGGAAAGAATCACTAATTTCCCCTCCCCTACAATTTTTTAGTGTTCTAAACTATTAGTCAAAAAGGCTCAGAGCATTTCTCTGAGTTTTGTTGGGACCGAAACCAAGGCTCGATGACTGGTTAGTTAAAAAAATATTGAATTCCCACACTAGACTCATATTCATCAGCATTTACCCTTCATTCATAAATCATAACCCCCTTTTCCTAAGTTAAACCCATTTTTACTTAGTAAAAGTGAAACCCTAAATAACTAATCTCATTCCCAATCAAAAATCATTCATAAACCCTCAAAATGTATTTATACTAAGTTAAATTGTGAATTAATACAACAAAGACAATCAATGCTCTATTTTTGCACTTTACTTAGAGTGAACATGTATTTTTTTTTCATTACATTATCCCTTTATTTCATATTAATTACTAACTATTTATTTTATTAACTCCCTAAAAGTTACACCCACCCATATATTATTAAAACCCTTATATTTAAAATAACCCACAAACCCTCTATTTTACGTTTAAATCAATGTTTTAAATATCCCATGTGCACAATATAAAACCCCACCCAAATATCCCATTGGTTCAAACATATCATTTAAATAAATATCCCCGCCCCTTATAGTTTTTGAACAAATGTCAAAAGCATTTGGAAAACTATATATTAAAACATGCGCCCGCATATGTATTTGTTGAAACATTTCATAAATGTTTTGATTTAATATACATTATATTATCCCCCCCTCCCGCCATTATATAACCAAAGTTTAACTTTATTTGAAGTTAATTTATAAAGTTAAACCAACCCCACCGCATATAACAAGCCCGGTCCCACTCCCCAATCTCGACGCAGTTTTCCCAAGAGATCTGGACTTTTTGCATTCGAACCCCAGATCTGACAACTAAAGAACAATATTGCACAAAAAACATCCGCGATCACTCCCATCTCATTTCAGCGCGAAAAAGGTGGATTTATGATTTCCTCTCTCCTCCACGTGCTCAATCCTTATTGGATCACGTTGGATTGCCCCAAAACTGCTTACCACCATAAGGGCGTGATAAACACTTACTGTTTTAAACCTTCAAGCCCGAAAACCACCCGTTTTTATGACATGACTGCCATTAATTGCCATTTCTTGTAGCCCTAGTATGCATAATAAACCTTGGTAATGCATTTTATTTCATATTCTTCTATGCGTTAACCATGCACGAGCCTCCCGACTGTTAAAACAAACATTTTTCCGCCAGTTTCTTGCCAAAATACCTCAAATTTCAGCCTATTACTCTTTGAAGACCGCTGAGGAGATTTACGTTGCTCCAGAAACTCCACAAAAGATGTTCGATCATTTAGAAGACCTCAAAAATTGTTTCAAACCCCTGTACCTGCGCATAACAGGTTTTCTTCTCAAATTAGAGCCTGTTTTTAAGTTTTAAAAGAGCCTTTTAAAGAATATTTCCCATTTAGGAATTAAAAATTAACAAAAGAAGCCATAAAAAAGACCAAAAAACAGGCCAAACCCTGTCAATTTTTCTTCAGAAACCCTGTTTTAATGTTGCGTACTACTTAGGAGGAAAATTGTGATTTTTTACAGTTTTATAAACTATTTAAAGCTCCAAATTAAGCCAGAAAACCTTTGAAGGTATCCTAAGCCTCTGTGCCCAATTTCAAAAGACTTTTTTAGCACAATTTCTCAGTGAAAGACTCAGGAAACCCATGTTTCTTGCTTAAAACCAGGCAAAAGCCAGTAAATCCTCTTTGACAGACCTAATTGAAAAGAAAGCCCAAAGAGGAAACCATACTTTTCCTATTTCATCCAAGAAACTTCTGCTAAAAATAAAAATACTTCTTCAAACTGTCTAAACTTGCAGAAAGTAGCCAAAATGCCTAAAAATCAGAGTACTAGCAATCCTGAAAGTTCCAAAGTACCTAAACCAACCCCTGCCATGACTTCTAAGACTACCCTAGTTGTAAATCCTCTTCAACCAAATGTTGTAGATGTTGAGCACATTCCACTAGCTGATATTGAATATAAAATAGCAAATCCCATTGTTGAATTTAACCTGTTTGATATTCATAACTGGTGCTATGAGAAATCCTTAGACAATGAAGAAGAAGTCCATATTTGGGAATCCCACTTGCCCAAATATGTTGTCCCATTAACTCACCCATGCCAATAAGTCATTAGGTTATGTCAACAATATTATGTTCCTGAGCAAAGAGCCATTGTAAATGACAACAAAGAAGTGTTTTTCTCCATCACTACTGAATATATTAATTAGATGCTACAGCTTCAACTTGACCCCCAAGCAGTCCCTTTATCCACAGAGGCCCTAACCAAACTGTATATTAGCCTAGATTTTCCCAAGAGATTCATGATTTTCCAGACATTCATGCCCTCACATGTAGAAATTCCTAAACTAAATCCCCCATATTCTACTGCCAAATTCCCAGAAGGTTCAAGACATGTGATTTCCATGCCTTCATTTATCTTATGATACTTTACTGATGATCACACAGATGAATCCATCTTGGGTTTTCTATCCACTTGGCAACCCCCACCAGTAATCATTGATTATGTTGGTTACATTGCAGATAATATTCATTATAAATTGATCAATTTTCCAATTGAAGGAGTGCTTAGATACATTTCCTTCCTTTTTCGTATGTTCTTATACTTTCAATCAGATAATTTTCCAGTTACTCTTCAAAAGTTTGACATAGAGGGAGATCCTCTATCTGTCATTTTTTGGACTACATTGCTCAAGAAAGAGTGTGCAAATTTCACATATGCAAAATTTTCAGAATTATCCCTACATCCAGTGATCACAATGTTAACAAAAATAGTGAAGCCAAGGATAAACGAAGAAATGAAGAAGATATTACAGTTGTTAGAGCAGAATAAAGTTGGTGACTGGTACCTATAGGAGAAACATATTGAAATTAGATTTTTTGGATCAAACTTGTTACCTTACAAGTTACCCAAGCATGTTTCAATGAGGATCTTTGCCTTGGAGTATATTAGGCAGATCCTAAATTCTGATTCTATAAATTTCATGGCAGCAAAAAAGAAAACTCAGTTAAAATTAAAGAATCAGATAGGATAATTCATCTGCAATCATAGGGATGCAGAGAAAGAAGTAGCTAAAAAGCTATTGGAATTCAGATTTGATGAAGGTTTTCCTTGGAATTATGATCCACAAGGGATCCTAAGAAAACTAAGGGTTAAATGAAAATTAACACCCTTCATTCATGAGTCAAAACCAGAGATAGAAAAATATGCAAACCAGATTGAATGGACTGAAAATACCTTAACAGATGCAGTAAACAAAAGTGATACTAGTCACACTTTGGAGACTGCAAATCAGCCAGAAAAATCCACTAAGAGAGTAAGGGAAGAAGGTGCATATGTTTTTGAAACTATAACTGAAACCAAATTCAAGTTAATATACAACAAAATGCATAAGTTAAGTTCAGTTGGTAAAGAGAAGATAACAATTGATGTTGAAGAAACAGATCTCCTAGATACTAATATAGATTTTCCAGAGACAAATGTTGCCACTACCATTATCAATGAACAAGCTACTGAAAAATAGAATGAAGGACAAGTTGATACTGAAAATACACAGCTGATAGAAAGACAAAAGAGTATGGAAACCTCTTCCTCACAAATAGCTGAGGAGAAATATTTGGATATCAAAGAAAAATACAAACAGATCAAGTTGAAGAATGAAGAGATCAAGAAAAATATTTATTCTCAATATCTCAAACAAACACCAAGTGGTCAGAATAGACTTCTGTCTACATTTGATTATTAAAATAAAAAGCTAAGCATGTAAATATTGCATCCAACAATAAAATCTCCCAAGACAGTGGCAGATTATAAAAAAATTGATGTAGAAATCCCAACAGAAAAGATTCATTCTCTTGATCAGATTGAGTTCCATAGGAAGACTTCAGAAATGTTGTACTCCACTATTACAACTAAATCCATGAGTGCTCAGAAGCTCCAGAACACCATTGTCAACATGAAATATCAGATGAAATTGGATAAAGAATCCGTGTTGTTAAATATCTCAGGATAAAATCCTTGGAAGAACTAGTTTTGCAGATTGGATATGACCCTGCTAATGGCAAAGCAGCAGAGTTATTAGTGAAGAAGAAAAAGGAAGATATTGCAGCATTGAGGAAACAACTTAAAATTCCACCAAGTGAGCATCCTCAAACCAAGGAAATAATAGAAGGAAAGAAAGAAAAAGATGACATGATGACTTTGATTTTTCAGTTGACAACACAAATCAAGGAAATGGAGATACAGATGGACAAACTTGTCCAAGAGAAAGAAAAACCAAAAGTACCAGAGATTCCTACAGTTATTCTTATAATCACTACAGCCGTGCTTTCAACTTTAGCTGAAAAGTTGGCACCCAAAGAACCAATGTCTACTGTAGTACTAGTGACTTCATCCACCACATCAGCTACTGAATCATCCACAACAACATTTCAATATACAGATGAAGCCAGCAAATTAGTGAAAGAAATGGAAGAAATGTCTTTCAAGACAATTGAAATTAACAGGTTAAAACAAATGGTAGAAAATCTTGAGAATTCAAACAAATTGGCTCAGATAAATGCAAAAAACACATGAGTAAAATTCCATCAGACTTAATGAAGAATTGAAGAAATTGCAGAAGGAGTTAACCTTGAAAGAGAAGATTTACTATGTAAAAAATCATTTGTGGAACAATATCATTGAATCCATATATGATGTGTGGCCTTCAATTCAGGTAATCTTTGAACAGAGAGGGTTATTACTAGCAACCCAAGCAGAAATTCAAAAGACTCAAAGTGAAACGATTGATAAACCAGAGCAAGCTTTAAGGCCGAACACTTTCCTTAAAAGGAAAAACAGACAAGAATTAGAAGAACTCAAGATTACTGACAGGACTGAACCTATCCTAGAAATTAGGAAAGTTACTACAAAGAAGAATCTAATGAAGCAACTGGAAGAAAAATGTGAGAATATGAATACTGCCATAACCAGGTTTATGGTCAAGTTTACAAATTTGAGGCAAAAAGGACTGCTTGACATTATGGTAATTAATGATAAATTGATGCCTCGGAATGATTATGATAAAAATATCAGAGAATTTGCAAAGGAATAGGTAAATAAACCACTAGCACAAGGCATTCCAACAGGAAAGGTCTTACTCAAAAGTTTTGAAGACTTATTCTATTTGCAGCATGAGATAAGACACTTGTTTGTCATCAAGCCAACCTTTTCTAGATACACTAAAGCTGATGAAAACTTCAGGAAATTAAAAAAGATACAAATTCCTAAAAATGAGGATTGGCAGTCACTCACAGATTTATTATAAAGATAAAATACAGATAGATGAAAAGAGAAAAGTTGTTTGTTGATTTACAGTCAAAAACAGATTTTTACAGCAATAAACAGTTTTGACTATGGTTAAAGAGTATCCGAGTTTAGAGAGTATCAGTGGATAAAGAGAATCATAGAAAGAGTATCAGACAAGGCAGATCAGATTCCAAAACAAATTTAAAATATCTAAAGCCGGCAAGGAGGACACCAAGGAAGCCAAATGCATCTTATCCTCAAAGCAGTTTCTATTTCTTTTGGATATATAGGACAACTTGCTAATTTATTAAGCAGTTGTCTCTATTTTATTGTAAAGATATTTTTATTTCCCTTAGATAATTCCTAGAAGCATTCTAGGATATTTTGTAAAGAACTATGTATAAATACTTCATCTTTAGAAGTATTTTGGGTGGAATAAATTGATGGAGATTGTTATAGTCATTTTTGTTGGACTTGAAGGTTTTAGTGTTTCAAATTTTGAGTAGTAGATTGAATCAAACCAATTGGCATCATACTTTAGGATTCATGTGATGAGATATTTGGAGTGAAGTATTTCCTTACTTGTCATTGTTATCTTTCTTTGTTGCATGCATCCATCTATGTTTGTTCTAAATTTGAATGAATAACTAGGAGTATTACTACAGGATTTGTTGAGAGCACCATGTTTTTAACTAGTTATCATTTCTATGTTTTCCTCTGATTTCCAGCTTAGGGAACCCTTAATTTCTCCCTCTCTCATTTGACCTTTGTCTACTACTTCCTTTTTCCGGATCAAAGGATTCTTAATTTCCCTTTATCCCGATCATTCCACCTCACAAAAACAACTTTCCAAGATCTTCAAGGGTTATCTATCTTGCCCTGAAAACATTTGACTTTTTGACCTTGATCCCAGTTCTTTTTGCTTGAATTTTGACTCCTTAGCCCAACGGACAAATATATTTCCCATTATTCATCCCTTCAAGTGATTTTTCCCCACCAAATCAATCAAAACCAAACCAAAGTTGCACATTCATAACTAGTCTAATATTTACAAAACAAACAAAGTTAAATCTAAAAGAGAGAGCCCTCTCTAAACCCTAGGAAGGCTAGATCCTAGAGTTTGAAGTTGGTATGTGGTTACCTCTAGTGTTCTTTGACTAAAAACCAAAAATCTCACAACTTTAGAATTACTAGAGTGATAACATACTCGCGACTCCACTGGGGAACTTAACCAATCCTTAGTCATAAAACTAGTCTTAAAGGAAATCATTTTATTCATCTTTTTACTCTAAGATTGTTTTTATAAGTTGTGGGTATTTAAAATTATAATTATGGCTTCTAAGAAAATTTACTATACTAGGTCTAACCCGGATCCTAAACCTGTTGTTATAGTAGACAACCCAGACCGAATTGACAAAAAGAAAAAATAGATAGAAAATCTAGAAGCTGAAGTGTCATTAATAAGATTCAATTCATTAGCACAAGAGTTAGTAAGTTTGCAAGATATTGATTTTGATCTAAAATTTGAATATTAGTTGTTTAGAAGTCAATCTGAAAGTGATCTTTATACTGCTGTTTTAGACCCTGTTTTTATTTCATTCTTGGAAACAAAACAGAAAAATATTACAGTAGAATCTAAATCAAAAAAATTTGAATATCAAACTAAAATTGAAGAAATTAATGCTACTATTCTCAAAGATATTGATGAAGCTATTGAATTAGCTCAATTGTTAGCATATACAACCAAGCCTTCAGTTTCACATTTAAATACCACCATAATACCAGTTGTAGATTCATCTCTATATGCTATTACATCATATGTAACTTCCAATACCAATACATCTATAGATCCATTTATCCCTAGACTACCTTTACAGCCTAGAGTACTATTTCCACCATCCACCTCATCCACTATATCCACTAGCTCACCTTTTGATTTTTCAAACACATCATTTTCATTCCCTAGTAGTTCCACATATATTTCAGTCTCATTTCCTAGCACCTCAACTACGACTTTTAGTTCATCAGCTACCACTTCTAGTTCAGCCCTAAACACTTCTACTTTACCTCCTAGCCAATCTAAACTTCAAGCTATGGCTACTAGGTATGTTCCCCTTGTCTTACCAGTACAGCTTCATGACATGCCTCAAGACTATCAGAGTAAGATACCACAATTTGATGCCACTACCCATTATATATCTCAACAACACATTAGTAAAATGACAGATTTCTTTGAACTCCATGAGATTGATGATTTAGATGTTCAAATGAGGTTATTTGCACAAACATTAACAGGAGAAGTTAAGAAGTGGTTTAAAGGTCTTTTTCTTGGTAGTGTGACTGATTTAGTTGTGTTTCATAGATTGTTTTTAAATAAATGGGAAAAGAAAAATAATCCACTCCAGATATTGTCTGAATTTGATGCCATGAGAAGAGCTCCAAATGAGTCAGTCAAAGACTACTACACTAGATATTACAGTGTTTACAATTTCATCCCTGCAAATATTAAACCCACTTATAATTTTGTCCTACTCAAATTCCCTGATGGATTTGACACATACATGGATTATCAGTTGAGGGAAAGAAATGAAAAAACCTTAGAAAGAATGAAAACAAATGTTGTTGGTGTAGAAGTAAACATTTTAGCCAAAAAAACTAGACTAAGGAATGAAAGAAGAGTGACCATCAAAGAAGAAAATTCCAATTTAGATGCAAAAATAGACATGTTAGCTAAAACTTTAGAGAGGATGATGGATAGACTAGATAATATAGAAAGAAGACCTGAATGGGATAATCAACAGCAAATAAGAAATCCCAATTTTAGGAAAAACACAAATTCAGGAAAATCAAAAGAAACAACCCTAGACCAGACAATAAAGGCCCCCCTTCCAAGAGAACTATGCTGAAAGTTCTCAGAATAATGATGATGATGAGAATGTAGTAAATCTAATGGGAATAGATGATAATAATACTATTTTTCTCACTCAGGAATATTAGGAATTATTTGAACTCCAACAACTCAAATTCGATTCAAGTGAATCCTTTGATTATAAACAAGGTTATGATTTTGCCATAAATGAAATACACAATCAATATAACCTTAGAAATAAGAAAAAAAATGAGTCTTCTACCAAGAAAACTTCCCAAACACAGAATAAGAAAACAGTATAAGCTCCCAAAACAAAAGTTCTGCAAATTCTCCCGAGGGAAAATAAGCAAAACTCTAGTTCTTCCCAAAACATTTCTAGTCCTAAAAATGCATCAAGCCCTAATATTGTTGATATTACTGATGAAGTTTCTCAAGCTACAAAATATTCACAGAAATCCGTTGTTGAAAAAACTTCTAATTCTGTTAAAACAGCAAATTTAGATCCTAAAATACCCTCTGCTGATCCTAAATTAGTGGATCCAAAAACTGCTACTTCAAAAACACCTGGTGATAATTCTAAGTCTGAAAGAACATCTAATGCTTCACAAACAATCCCTGAAAATAAAATTAGGAGTAGTAAAACACAAGAAACTCAAACAGAGAATGTCAAACCAATTGAAAATGAAAGAATAACTATAGAAAAACAAGATAAACCAAGCCAAACTACAATTACCAAAGAAGAATTAATTCAAATCAGTAAATCTCAACCTTCATTTAATATACAAATTGAAATTGCAAAGTTAAAAATACCAATTCCTTTGACATAATTGGTAAAACATGACTTGTATAAATCCACTATCACTGAAACACTAAATATGAATGATGGAGAAGATGCTATTAATTTGAATGATGATCAACCAGAGTTTATTTTTGGCCCAGATGTGAATGGAAAACAATGCAGATGGAGCAGTTCCTCCATTTTATATTAGTCTTACCATTCATGATAAAATTTTACACAACGCAATGCTAGATTCAGGAGCTTCCCATAATCTAATGCCTAAAGCCATAATGGAAACTCTGAATTTAGAAATCACAAGACCCTACAAAGATTTGTTTTCATTTGATTATAGTAAATTTAAATGCCTAGGTTTAATCAAAGATTTGTATGTAACACTAGTTCAATATCCCGTTAAGAGTATATTAATGGACATTGTAGTAGCTGATATCCCACCTAAATATGGAATGTTACTATCTTGCTCATGGGAAGCAAAGCTACGAGGATCTCTACAATTCGACATGTTTTATGCTACTATATCAGTTTTTGGTTAGCCTAAGAAGTTATATAGGGAAACATTGATGAAGTACATGGTTAGTAGTGCAGAAAGATCTATAAATTACCCAATTTACTCTACACCAACTTACCTTGATTATTTTATCTTATGTAACTCTGAAACTAATGAAATCCAAACTGAACTAATAGAGAAAAAGAAAACACCAAACAATGATAATATCTTTCATGAATCTTTATGGCATTTAGACTTTGATGGTTCAGTAAATAAGTTAGGAGTAGGAGCAGGATTTTGGATAACCAACATGGAGACTAATCACTCAGAAGGCCATGCTTTCAGGCTTAATTTCAAATGTACCAATAATATGGTTAAGTATGAATCCCTCATTATAGGACTCCAAATTATTAGGAACTCAGGAGGCAAAAGAATATTAATCATTGGAGATTCAGAGTTGACCATAAAACAAATAAATGGCGTATATTCTGTTTAAAATCCTAGATTAAGCCGATACAGAGAAAATGTGCTAGATTTAACTGATGATTTATTGGAATGTAAATTTGTTGCTATACCTAGAAAACAAAATATATAGGCTCACTGTCTAGCAAACTTTGCTAGTACATGCAATTACCAATTCCAACATAATCACAGATATACTGCTGAAGTCAAGCATAGACCAATAATTCCAGACAACCTCAAATGTTGGCAAATTTTTTCTCAAGATGAACAGATTTACAAGTTTATGAACAATGAAGGTGAATTTCAGAATTGTAAGATAGACACATATTTTCCTATAGATCAAGATTCAGATTGTGAAATTGATTTGAATAACTTAGATGTAAATAAAGTAAAGTTTGTTAAACCAACTAGATTTATTCAATCAAATATAGATAACTTAGAGAAAGTAGAGATTGAATAAATTATTGATGATGAATATGACATTGAATCTTAAGGATAATTTCTTACCCAAAATTTTAACTCCTTTAGAAGATCTTTTTGACTCAAATGATGTAGCTAGAAAACCCAAAATGGAGCCAGATAGATCTGATATAGAAGAATGCAATATTGGTACAGAGTTAAAACCCAAAATAATCAAACTTTTCAAAATCTTACCTCAACAAGAAAAGGAACAATATATTTCTCTTTTAAAGGAATATCAAGATGTTTTTGCTTGAAGTTATGAGGTTCTCAAATCCTATGATACCAACATAATTCAACGTAAAATTCCAATAAAATAAGATCAAAAGTGCTTTAAAAAAAATTTGAGAAGAATTGACCATGTTTTATTTCCTTTGATAGAAAAAGAAGTGAAAAGAATGTGTGATGCACAGATAATTGCATCAATCAGATATTATGACTAGGTGTCCAACCTAGTTCCAACAAGAAAGAAAACAGGAGAGATTAGATTATGCGTTGACTTTAGGAATCTAAACAAAGTGTCCTTAAAAGATAATTACCCTTTACCTAAAATGGATCACATATTACAAAGGGTAGTTGGCTCTTCTAGGATTTCACTTTTAGATGGTTTTTCAGGAAACAACCATATTTTAGTCCAAAAAGAAGATCAAACCAAAACAACATTTACTACTCATTGGGGCACTTTTATGTATGTAAAAATGTCTTTTGGTCTAATGAATGCACAGGAAACCTTTCAAAGAGCTATGGACATAGCTTTTTCAAAGGAAATACATGATTTCTTAGTAATTTACTTAGATGACATTACTGTGTTTTCTAAAACTGATAAGAAACACTTGGATCATCTGAGACAAGTTCTTATTAAATGCAGGAAATTTGGCATCTCTTTAAACCCTAAGAAAATTTTATTTGGATTAGAATAAGGCAAGTTACTTGGACACATAATTTCTAAAGAAGGAATCAGAATAGATCCTGCTAGGATAGAATAAATTCTTAACATCAGTCTACCAAGAAACATCAAAGAGTTACAAGCCTTTCTAGGTAAGATTAATTTTTTAAGAAGATTCATATCCAATTTAGCTAAGATAATTAGAGAACTAAACAACATGCTTAAAAAAGACTCAATTCTTAAATGGACTATTGAGGCCAAACAGTCATTTGAATCCATCAAACAGGCCTTAACCAAAACTCTAGTCCTAATAGGTCCTAACTTTAAGAAGGATTTTATAATTTTTTCATTTGCTTCAGAACACACCATTGCTGCAGTTCTACTGCAGGAAAATGACCAGGGATTTGAACAGCCCATAGCTTTCTTTAGTAATACCCTTAGAGATGTCCCTTTGAAGTACAACATCATGGAGAAACAAGCCTTTGGTAAAGGCCATTAAAGACATCAGATTTTATATTCTCTATTCTCACATCATTGCCTATGTCCCAAATTCTGTAGTAAAAGACATTCTTACTCAGGATGGTCCTAATGGAAGAAGAGGTAAGTGCATTGCCACTATCTTGTAATATGATATAGATATAAAACCCACAAAGCTCATCAAAGGTCAAGGATTAGCTAGACTTATGGTTGAATCTAATTGTAATGCCCTAGACATAAATTTTATTGCCCTAGTAGATGATCAGGAACAGACGACGACTCCAACAATCAGTGAAGCCTTTTCAGACTCACCTTGGTATACAGATATCATATATGTACTACTAAACTTACAAAATCCTCCTGGATTGTTAAGAACAAAAGCCAGATTATTAAAACTAAAGGCAGTAAGATTTTGTATTTTAGACAATGTACTTTTTTGGAGAGATCATAGTGGGATTTTATTAAATTGTTTGTTAAAGGAAGAAGCTGACAAAATACTTGAATAATTTCATGCAGGTGACTGTGGAGGACATCTATACTGGAAAACTACTGCAGACAAGATCTTGAGAGCTGGTTTTTACTGGCCTACTTTGTTTGTTGATGTCAAAAAGTTTGTAACTTCCTGTCACAAGTGCCAAATTTTTTAGGGTAAGAAAAAACTGTTACCCCTGCTTTTAAATCCCATTTCAACTGAAATTCCAATTCAACAATGGGATTTAGACTTCATTGGTTAAATTCACCCTCCATCTTCAGGCCAACATAAGTGGATTTTGACAACCACTGACTATTTTACCAAGTGGATTGAAGCTATACCCTCTAGACAAGCCACATATATTGTTATTATCTCCTTCCTAGAAAGTAACATTCTTTCAATATTTTGATGTCCCAAAAAGATAATTACTTACAATGCAGCAGCATTCAAATCCAAAAATATGATTAACTTTTTCCATAAATACCATATTACCCTAGGCCACTCTACTGCATATTACCCTCAGGGTAATGGCCTAGCTGAATCCTTAAATAAGAGCCTTGTAAACATCATTAAAAAATTACTGGAAGATAACAAAAAATCTTGGAACAAGAAGTTAGTCAATGCCTTATGGGTAGATAGACTTACTACCAAAAAATCCATTGGTACCTCCCCTTACCAGCGTGTTTATAGAATGGATGTCGTTTTTCCATCTTCCTTAGGAGTACTAGTGATGAATATTATTCAAGAGTTACAAGTTGAAACAAATGACATTCAGAGAAGGATCAATCTAACTATTCACTTGCAAAAAACAAGGGAAGAAGTTTATATCAAGTCTCAAGTTATCCAGGATAAAATTAAGAAATTCTCTTATAAAAAGAGAAAAGAAGATGATTTTTACATTGGAGATAAAGTGTTAAAGTGGGATTCCAGAAGAGAAGACAAAGGTAAACATGGAAAATTTGATTTTCTGTGGAAAGGACCCTATGTGATTTATGGATATAGAGGTAATAAAGCTTTCTTTTTGAAAGAAATGGATGGAACATATCTGCAAGAAGGACCAGTAATTGGCAGAATGCTCAAGCATTACTATTCATCTGAGATAACCAATAGTTAGTCTCATTTACTTTTTATCATTGTACATATACATTGAAGATTTTAGATTGGATTGGATGTTTTCCTAACAAAGTTTAAGCCCAGATAGAAGGCCCTAAGCTTTGAGAGGTAAAATATCATAAATATGAATTATTGTAGAAATCAAAAGACACTTACAGGATCATCATAGTCAAATGTCAAAGGCTAATAGTCTTAAATTTCTTCACATTTCACCAGGAAATGACATCCCCATGTGGAGCCACTGTTAGGGTCCTATAATAATAGGGTTCATAAATTTTGAATTGACTTTGATAGTCTTGTAAATATGTACATACCTTTCTTTCTGCAAGTTGTTTTCCCATATTTTGAAAAAATCAAAAATAATAAAAAAAACAAAAAGAGGGTAAAATGTCCTAAAAGAAAGATAAAAGGACTTAGAAAAATATAGACCCCAAAAGAAAAAAGAATAAAATAAAGTCCTGAAAGTGAGAAAGTCCAAATGCCACTACTTTTACTTTTACTGCAAGAATAATGATTATGTGCAGAGTATCAATAAATGCCATAATCTATGATCAGTTAAACAGTTTATTATTAACTCTTTATGCTTTCAATTTCATGTTTTAGATAGAGAATAAAGATTTGTCAAGCAATTTAAACTTGACAAATCAGTAGATAGGTAGAAAATAATGAGGATCTCAACATTTTAATCTGAGCCCTCGGATGAAACAAGGTCGACTTAGATAGTTTTATGCTTTGAAAGAAAAATGTTTTAGGGTTGCAAGCTTAAATGCACCCATGAAAATGAAGTAAAAATGTTAGAAATAAACATGGGTAGGTAGAAAGCAGTTGAAAAATCATGTAATAAATCATAATCAGGCAAGAATCACTAATTTCCCCTCCCCTACAAATATTCAGTGTTCTAAACTATCAGTAAAAAAGGCTCAAAGCATTTCTCTGACTTTTGTTGGGACTGGACCCAAGACTCGATGACTGGATGGTTAAAAAAATATTGAATTCCCACACTAGACGCATATTCATCAGCATTTACCCCTCATTCATAAATCATAACCCCCTTTTCCTAAGTTAAACCCATTTTTACTTAGTAAAAGTGAAACCCTAAATACCTAATCTCACTCCCTTTCAAAAATCATTCATAAACCCTCAAAATGCATTTATCCTAAGTTAAAGTGTGAAGTAATACAACAAAGACAATCAATGCTTTATTTTTGCACTTTACGTAGAGTTAACATGTATTTTATTTTCATTACATTATCATTTTATTTCATATTAATTACTAACTATTTATTTTATTAACTCCCTAAAAGTTACACCCACCCGTATATTATTAAAACCCTTATATTTAAAATAACCCACAAACCCTCTATTTTACGTTTAAACAAATGTTTTAAATATCCCATGTGCACAATATAAAACCCCGCCCAAATATCCCATTGATTCAAACATATCATTTAAATAAATATCCCCACCCCTTATAGTTTTTGAACAAATGTCAAAAACGTTTCAAAAACTATATATTAAAATGTGCACCCGCATATGTATTTGTTGAAACATTTCATAAATGTTTTGATTTAATATACATTATATTATCCCCCCCCGGCCATTATATAACCAAATTTTAACTTTAGTTGAAGTTAATTTATAAAGTTAAACCGACCCCATTGCATATAACAAGCCCGGTCCCACTCCCCAATCCCAACGCAGCTTTCCCAAGAGATCTGTGTTAGCCCCCCTATGGAATCCTTGACAAGCAAGCTGGGGGCTAGATTGTTCTGGAGCCTCCAAGGAATGCCTTTCCCCCTGAAAATTCATCCTCCTTGAAGTCTCTTTAATGTTGTGCCTAACATATAGCCCCTCTGCTGATCCATTTCTCAAAAGGCCCACTATCGCCCCTTTTTACCCCTGCAAATACCCCCATTTTACCCTCCCCTTTCCTTTGTCAAAACCCCTTTTTTTCCTTCTATCCCCACCATCACCCTCTTAAATTCTCCAAAATCCCCTCAAACTCCCCCATCACCTTTTATTTCCCTAATTCTCCACCTCGCTTCCCTATCGTTCCTTCCCTTGGGCCAAAAAATGCTTTGAAATGTGCAAAAAATCATATTTCGGGCCCTGGCCCCTTTGGCCATAGCCCCGCGCTCCTTCATCTGCCATGTGACCCGGCGCCGTGACCAAGGCTCTTTCCTTGCGGGGGCTCTTCTCCGTTCGTAGAGTCAAACCACGGAGCCCCTGTAGTTGACCCCTCGGGATATGGGACGACTCAAATCAATGGTCGTTATGCACTACGGGGGGTCAGCCCAAAATTCTCGTGCCCGTACACCTTGGCCCCCCGTAATTGATCTCCGCCGTCCAATTAAGACCAGATCTAACGGCGCGGAGTGTGCCCGAAGCGGTGGTCCCCCCTTCCCCGCTTTCACTGTTCATAAACAGCCGTGGTTTTTTCTGCACCACCGTTGGGCGCTGAGTGGTTTTCCTTGGGCACCCAGCGATTCCACTCATCTCCTGCCACGCGTCCTCCTGTACTATTTCGAAAACCGCCCATTTCGCGCATTAATCATCGGACGAAAGCCGGGCAGCGGAATTCACCTCGGCCGTCAGATCTTAGAGCCCTCATCCAATGGCGCTCATTCATCGAAGCTACGCCCCCTGTTAACCTACCTCCTCCGTATCCCAGGTCCACATTCCGTCGTGTTTCCGCCGTAGATCTCCACCCCATCGACGGTCCAGATTCATCCGTTCAACGTTGACTATTCCATGGTCTCCCGGTCCCGCCACGTCACCTCCACGTATCCTTGCCGTACGTCCGCACATATCTCCGCATATATTCGTTTCCGAGGTCATTTTATGTGTTTTTTCCATGCAAACTGCATCCACTGTGCATCCACCTCTCAGACCACTTGTCGTCGAATCCTCACCATGAACCTAAGCATTTTTTGCCCCTCAGCAATCTACATGGTCACCCTCATCATATTCGTCATGTCCGCCACCCCTTGGTCTGTTTCCTCATACAGTTCGTTGTTTTGCAGGGTTTCTAGAGGTGAAAGACAGCCATGATTCTACATGGTAAAGCTGTACAGACATAATTAAATCCAAGGGCCGGCGCTGCTATAGAATTGTCAAGGAAAGCGGCTGATGGGATTTGCACTAAAGAAAAGCAGGATTTCGAACTCTGAAAATCTCCCATCACCATTAAAGCCCGAGCTAACCTGTCAGAGATGGAATTGAAGCAGCGAAGCGTTCTAGTACAGAGAAAAGGGTGATTAAGGCCAGCTAATGAAGATCTCAAGCCTTAACCACAGGTTTAGAATGCGCAGCAGCAGATTACAGACCCCGAGGGTCGATCGAAGGATCCCGAGCACAGGAAAAAGGTAATATCTGAGTTTTTCATCAGCAGAATGTTTGTTCTTCATCAAGTACATGACATCCATACAGCTTTTATTATACACCATGTCCCTGAAGTGTTTTCCACCAGACAATAGACCTGAAAACGCCAGAACATTTATGAGACAGACCTTCCTAGCAGTTTATCTTATTTTTTGTTCAAATCACCTGGAGTACAACAAGCCAAAAGGTCAAGATCATATCCAAAGCAGATCATTCTTTCACAAGGAAGGTGACAAAGATTAAATACATAGCAGGTCAAGCAGAATGGGTTTCGGCCCTGCATTCATTGTTATGTTTAATGATACATTTAATTTTCACCTACTCCTTCAATCGATCTTAGGTTCATCTTTTGCTATAAAGCACAGAAGGAAACATTGTAATGGTTGTTGATGAGATATCAGTGAAACGCAAGTATTGTTTCCTCTTGAGACAAGTTCTCTGTGTAAATTGTAAGATAGACTGAGATTAGATGTATTCAGACTGAATGTTCAAGCTATGGGCTATGATGTACCTGATTGGTTTTGTTTTAATATGACAAGCATGTTTCTTTGGATCCTGATCTAAAGCAGCTGGTGATGTTTTCCTTTCTCTGTATTTGTGATTGACTTGCTTTCATTTCATCATGTTTCTTCAGGCTCGCATCAAAATTTTGGCATAAGATTTACCCTTGATAGGTGCCTTATGTTGCTGCTCTCCCAGCCTTTTATGTTTTCTGCTTATGTTTGTATCTGAATGTTGATTTCAATTGGTTTAACCAGTGTAGTGGATGTTATTTCCTGCTCTCTGATGTATGAATTAATGAAATATATATTTAGATGTTCTTGTTAGGATTTAGTTGAATGTGTTGAGAATCCTGGAGGTCTAGAACCTGATCTCTGTCTCTCTAGGAGCTTTCCATCCCAATTAAACCTTTCCAAGATCCCTTGTTTCACCTCTAATTCTGTCCAAGCAGGCCTGGAGTTAAATGACCTCTGGTCTGATCTATAGACAGAGTAGGATGGTTCCCCTTCACTCATTTTATGTCCTTAATGTCCCATTCCAAATATCTCCTTCAAGATCCAAATGCTCTAGATGACTAGCCCAACCGAAAGCTTGCACATTGACTACAAGTAAATCCTTTCTTGACTCCATAGCCCAATGGCCTTGATGTTCTTTGAGTTATCTGTCTCTGCCTAAGCTTCCCCTTTGCTCATCCTTGTCTTATATTGGTCCTTCTTTTCCTGATTCCTCCAACCAAACACAAACAATCAAACAAACAACCATGAGCCTACAACTAGCCTAAAATCATAACTTAGAGCTTCAAAGACATATCCTTTGACTGGTATAGAGAGATCCCTCTCTGGACCTAGGAGGGCTAGATCCTAAGGTCCCAAAGTGGTTCTATGTTGTCTCATCTTTTGGTCTTGCAAACCTGGCCAAAACATGGGAACCCCAACAATCTGGACCATTTGCAATCAAACCCCAGGTCTGACGGCTAAAGACCAATATCGCACAAAAAACATGCGCGATCACTCCCATCTCATTTCAGCGCGAATTAGGCAGTTTTATGATTTCCTCTCTCCTCCACGTGCTCAATCCTTATTGGATCACATTGGTTTGCCCAAAAACCGCTTACCACCATAAGGGCGTGCGATAACCACTTACTTTTTTAAATCTGTAAGCTCGAAAATGCCCCTTTTTATGATATGACTACCATTAATTTCCATTTCTTGTAGCCCTAGTATGCATAATAAACCTTGGTAATGCATTTTATTTCATATTCTTCTGCACGTTAACACTGCATGAGCCTCCCGACTGTTAAAACAATTTTTTCCACCAGTTTCTTGCCAAAATACCTCAAATTTCATCCTATTACTCTTTGAAGACCGCTGAGGAGCTTTGTGTTGCTCCAGAAACTCCACAAAATTTATTCAACCATTTAAAATACCTCAGAAATTGTTTCAAACCCCTATACCTGTGCATAACAGGTTTTCTTCTCAAATTAAAGAATATTTTCCCATTCAAGAATTAAAAATTAAGAAAAGAAGCTATCAAAAAGACCAAAAAACAGGCCAAACCCTGTCAATTTTTCTCTAGAAACCCTGTTTTACTGTTGCCTACTACTTAGGAGGGAAATTGTGAGTTTTACAGTTTTATGAACTATTTCAAGCTCCAAATTAAGCCAGAAAACCTCTGAAGATATCCTAAGCCTCTGTGCCCAATTTAAAAAAACCTTTTTAGCCCAATTTCTCAGTGAAAGACTCAGGAAACCCATGTTTCTTTCTTAAAACCAATCAAAAGCCAGTAAATTCTCTTTGACAGACCTAATTGAAAAGAAAGCCCAAAGAGGAAACCATACTTTGCCTATTTCATCCAAGAAACTTCTGCTAAAAATAATACAAATTGTCTAAACTTGCATAAAGTAGTCAAAATGCCTAAAAAGCAGAGTACTAGCAATACTGAAAGTTCCAAAGACTTAAACCAACCCCTGCCATGACTTCTAACACTGCCCTAGTTGTAAATCATCTTCAACCACCTGTTGTAGATGTTGAACACATTCCACTAGCTGATATTGATTATAAAATAGCATATCCCATTGTTGAATTTAACCTGTTTGATATTCATAACTGGTGCTATGAGAAATCCCTAGATAATGAAGAATAAGTCCATATTTTGGAATCCCACTTGCCCAAATATGTTGTCCCATTAACTCACCCATGCCAGGAAGTCATTAGGTTATGTCAACAGTATTATGTGCCCGAGCAAAGAGCCATTGTAAATGCCAACACAGAAGTGTTTTTCACCATCACTGCTGAATCTATTAACCAGATGCTACAGCTTCAGCCTGACCCCCAAGCAGTCCCTTTATCCATAGAGGCCCTAACCAAGCTGTATATTAGCCTAGATTTTCTCAAGAGATTCATGATTTTCCAGACATTCACGCCCTCACATGTAGAAATTCCTAAACTAAATCCCCCATATTCTACTACCAAATTCCCAGAAGGTTCAAGACATGTGATTTCCATGCTTTCATTTATCTTAGGATACTTTACTCATGATCACACAGATGACTCCATCTTGGGTTTTCTATCCACTTTTACCCCAAGGAAACCAACATCAGTAATCATTGATTATGTTGGTTACATTGCAGATAATATTCATTATAAATTGATCAATTTTCCAATTGAAGGAGTGCTTAGATACATTTCCTTCCTTTTTCGTATGTTCTTATACTTTCAATCAGATAATTTTCCAGTTACTCTTCAAAATCTTGACATAGAGGGAAATGCTCTATCTGTCATTTTTTGGACTACATTGCTCAGGAAAGAGTGTGCAAATTTGACATAAGAAGAATTTTCAGAATTATTCCTACATCCAGTGATCACAATGTTAAAAAAAACAGTGCAACCAAGGATAAATGAAGAAATGAAGAAGATATTATAGTTTCCAGAGCAGAATAAAGTTAGTGACTAGTACCTATATGAGAAACATACTAAGATTAGAGTTTTTGGATCAAACTTGTTACCTTACAAGTTACCCAAGCATGTTTCAATGACGATCTTTGCCTTAGAGTATATCAGACAGATCCTAAATTCTGATTCTATAAATTTCATGGCAGTAGAAAAGAAAACTCAATTCAAATTAAAGAATCAGATAGGGTCATTCATTTGCAATCATAGGTATCCAGAGAAATAAGCATCTAAGCAGCGATTGGAATTTAGATTTGAAGAAAATTTTCCTTGGAATTATGATCCAAAAGGGATCCTAAGAAAACTAAGGGTTAAATGCAAATTAACACCCTTCATTCATGAGTAAAAACTAGAGATAGAAAAATATGCAAATCAGATTGAATGGACTGAAAATACCTTAACAGATGCAGTAAACAAAAGTGATACTAGTCACACTTTGGAGACTGCAAATCAGCCAGAAAAATCCACTAAGAGAGTAAGGGAAGAAGGTTCATACGTTGTTGAGACTACAACTGAAACCAAATTCAAGTTAATATACAACAAAAGGCCTAAGTTAAGTTCAGTTGGTAAAGAGAAGATAACAATTGATGTTGAAGAAATAGATCTCCTAGATACTAATACAGATTTGCCAAAGACAAATGTTGCCACTACCATTATCAATGAACAAGCTACTAAAAAACAGAATGAAGGACAAGTTGATACTGAAAATACACAGCTGATAGATAGACAGCAGAGTATGGAAGCCTCTTCCTCACAAACAATTGAGGAGAAAGATCTAGATATCAAAGAAAAATACAAACAGATCAAGTTGAAGAATGAAGAGATCAAGAACAATATTTATTCTCAATATCTCAAACAAACACCAAGTGGTCATAATAGACTTCTGTCTGCATTTGATTATTCAAATCAAAAGCTAATCATGTCAATGTTGTAGCCAACAGTAAAATGTCCCAAGACAGTGGCAGATTATAAAGAAGTTGATGTAGAAATCCCAACAGAAAAGATTCATGCTCTTGATCAGATTGAGTTCCATAGACAGACTTCATAAATGTTGTACTCCATTGTTACAACTAAAGCCATGAGTGCTCAGAAGCTCTAGAACACCATTTTCAACATGAAATATTAGATGAAATTGGATAAAGCATCCTTGTATGCTAAAGATCTCAAGATAAAATCCTTGGATTCAGAACTAGTTTTGTAGATAGACCCTGTTAATGTCAAAGTAGCAGAGTTATTAGTGAAGAATAAAAATGAAGATATTGCAGCATTGAGGAAACAACTTAAAATTTCACCAAGTGAACATCCTTAAACCAAGGAAATAATAGAAGGACAGAAAGAAAAAGATGACATGATGACTTTGATTTTTCAATTGACAACACAAATCAAGGAAATGGAGATACATATGGACAAACTTATCCAAGAGAAAGAAACACCAAAAGTACCAGAGATTCCTATAGTTATTCCTATAATCACTACAGTTGTGCCTTCAACTTTAGCTGAAAATTTGGCACCCAAAGAACCACTGGCTACTGCAGTACCAGTGACTTCATCCACCACATCAGCTACTGAATCATCCACAACAACAGTTCAATATACAGATGAAGCTAGAAAATTAGTGAAAGCAATGGAAGAAATGTCTTTCAAGACAAGTGAAATTAACAGGTTAAAATAGATGGTAGAAAATCTTGAGAATTCAAACAAATTGGCCCAGATAAATGCAAAAAACACATGAGAAAAATGCCATCAGACTTAATGAAGAATTGAAGAAATTGCAGAAGGAATTAAACTTGAAAGAGCAGATTTCCTATGTAAAAAATCATTTGTGGAACAATATCATTGAAGCCATCCATGATGTGTGGCCTTCAATTCAGGTAATCTTTGAATAGAGAGAGTTATTACTAGTAGCCCAAGCAGAAATTCAAAAGACTCAAAGTGAACCGGCTGATAAACCAAAGCAAGCTTTAAGGCTGATCACTTTCCTTAACAACAAAAACAAACAAGAATTAGAAGAACTCAAGATTACTGATAGCACTAAAACTATCCTAGAAATTAGGAAATTTACTACAAAGAAGAATCTAATGAAGCAACTGGAAGAAAAATGTGAGAATATGAATACTGCCATAACCAAGTTTATGTCAAGTTTACAAATTTGAGGTAAAAAAGACTGCCTGGCATTATGGTCATTAATGATAAATTGATGCCTCAGAATGATTATGATAAAAAGATTAGAGAATTTGCAAAGGAACAAGTAAATAAACCACCAGCACAAGGCATTCCAACAGGAAAGGTCTTACTCAAAAGTTTTGAAGACTTATTCTATTTACAGCATGAGATAAGACACTTGTTTGTCATCAAGCCAACTTTTTCCAGATACACCGAAGCTGATGAAAACTTCAAGAAATTAAAAAAGATACAAATTCCTAAAAATTAGGATTGGCAATCACTCACGGATTTATTATAAAGATAAAAGAGAGACAGATGAAAAGAGAAAAGTTGTTTGTTGATTTACAGTCAAAAACAAATTTTTACAGCAGTAAACAGTTTTGACTATGGTTAAAGAGTATTTGAGTTTAGAGAGTATCAGTGGATAAAGATAATCAGAGAAAGAATATCAGACAAGGCAGATCAGATTCCAAAACAAATTTAAAATATCTAAAGCCAGCAAGGAGGACACCAAGGCAGCCAGCTGCATCTTATCCTCAAAGCAGTTTCTATTTCTTTTAGATATATAAGACAACTTGTTAATTTGTTAAGAAGCTGTCTCTATTTTATTGTAAAGATATTTTTATTTCCCTTGGATAATTCCTAGAAGCATTCTAGGATATTTTGTAAAGAACTATGTATAAATACTTCATCTTTAGAAGTATTTTGGGTGGAATAAATTTCTGGAGATTGTTATAGTCATTTTTGTTGGACTTGAAGGTTTTAGTGTTTCAAATTTTGAGTAGCAGACTGGATCAAATCAATTGGCATCATACTTCAGGATTCCTATGATGAGCTATTTGGATTGAATTATTTTCTTACTTGTCATTGTTGTCTTTATTTGTTACATGCATCCATTTATGTTTGTTCTAAATTTGAATGAATAACTAGGAGTATTACTACAGGATTTGTTGAGAGCACCATGTTTTTAACTAGTTATCATTTCTATGTTTTCCTCTGATTTCCAGTGTAGGTAACCATTAATTGCTCCCTCTCCCGTTTGACCTCTGTCTACCACTTCCTTTTTCCCGATCAAATGATTCTTAATTGCCCTCTATCTCGATCATGCCACCTCACAAAACAACTTTCCAAGATCTTCAAGGGTTATCTATCTTGCCCTGAAAACATTTGACT